>JACLAT010000191.1:0-49298 GCA_018105865.1 Metaphire vulgaris | reverse complement strand
AAAACTGATTTAGAATATATTGATAATTCTAGTACTGCTTGACTGAGCTAAGCTGGGGACAGATGAAAATGTGGGTTTAATTTGTTTCATCACTCTTCTGAACTTTTCAAACTCAATTATTATTATTATTATTATTATTATTATTATTATTATTATTATTAGTAGTAGTAGTAGTTGTAATAATAGTATTAGTAGTGCTAGAAAATGTGGTAGTAGTAGTGATCCGTGTTTAGGCCGCAGTGCTCTTTTTTTTAAGGCGCAGTGCGCTTTTTTTTAGCAGTGCTCCATGCTGCAGTAGGCGACTTTCAAACTCAATTATTATTAATACTATTATTATTATTATTATTATTATTATTATTTGTACTAGTATTAGTAGTAGTAGTAGTAGTTGTTGTTGTTGTTGTTGTTGTAATAATAGTATTGGTAGTGCTAGAAAATGTGGTAGTAGTAGTGATCCGTGCTTAGGCCGCAGTGCTCTTTTTTAAGGCGCAGTGCTCTTTTTTTAACAGTGTTCCATGCTGCCCTAGGCGACTTTCAAACTCAATTATTATTAATATTAGTAGTAGTAATAGTAGTAGTAGTAGTAGTAGTAGTAGTTGTTGTTGTTGTTGTAATAATAGTATTAGTAGTGCTAGAAAATGTTGTAGTAGTAGTGATCCGTGCTTAGGCCGCAGTGCTCTTTTTTAAGGCGCAGTGCGCTTTTTTTAGCAGTGCTCCATGCTGCCTTAGGCGACTTTCAAACTCAAATATTATTAATATTAGCAGTAGTAATAGTAGTAGTAGTAGTAGTTGTTGTTGTTGTAATAATAGTATTAGTAGTGCTAGAAAATGTGGTAGTAGTAGTGATCCGTGATAAGGCCGCAGTGCTCTTTTTTAGCAGTGCTCTATGCTGCAGTAGGTGACTTTCAAACTCAATTATTATTAATACTATTATTATTATTATTATTTGTACTCGTAGTAGTAGTAGTAGTAGTAGTAGTTGTTGTTGTTGTAATAATAGTTTTAGTAGTGCTAGAAAATGTGGTAGTAGTAGTGATCCGTGCTTAGGCAGTGCAGTGCTCTTTTTTAAGGCGCAGTGCGCTTTTTTTAGCAGTGCTCCATGCTGCAGTAGGTGACTTTCAAACTCAATTATTATTAATACTATTATTATTATTATTATTATTTGTACTAGTAGTAGTAGTAGTAGTAGTTGTTGTTATAATAATAGTATTAATAGTGCTAGAAAATGTTGTAGTAGTAGTGATCCGTGCTTAGGCATGCAGTGCTCTTTTTAAGGCAGTGCGCTTTTTTAGCAGTGCTCCATGCTCCCTTAGGCGACTTTCAAACTCAATTATAATTAATATTAGTAGTAGTAATAGTAGTACTAGTAGTAGTAGTAGTTGTTGTTGTAATAATAGTATTAGTAGTGCTAGAAAATGTGGTAGTAGTAGTGATCCGTGCTTAGGCAGCAGTGCTCTTTTTTTAGGCGCAGTGCGTTTTTTTTAGCAGTGCTCCATGCTGCAGTAGGTGACTTTCAAGCTCAATTATTATTAATACTATTATTATTATTATTATTTGTACTACTACTAGTAGTAGTAGTTGTTGTAATAATAGTTTTAGTAGTGCTAGAAAATGTGGTTGTAGTAGTGATCCGTGCTAAGGCTGCAGTGCCTTTTTTTTTAAGGCGCAGTGCGCTTTTTTAGCGGTGCTCCATGCTGCAGTAGGTGACTTTCAAACTCAATTATTATTAATACTATTATTATTGTTCTTAGTAGTAACAGTAGTAGTAGTAGTTGTTGTTGTAGTAGTAGTGCTAGAAAAAGTCGTAGTAGTAGTGATTCCTGCTTAAGTCGCAGAGCTGTTTTTTCAAGGCGCAGTGCGCTTTTTTTAAACAGTGCTCCATGATGCCCTAAACCTATGAGATGGGGACAGAAGAAAATGTGGATTGAATTCGTTTCATTACTCTTCTATAGCCTACTATAGCAATAGTACTACTAAAGCGTAAATGTGGATGAACCCTCTGTTAGAGTCTGTTGAATTTCATCGAATATCGGGATTGAAGTTACTGTTTGCCTATAGACCTAACTGCGGCAGTGTGGATGGATCTCGGCAGTGCGGAAATGGCTATCCGCAGTGCGTCGATGGCTATGCCGCAGTACGGTTTGACACCATGGAGATGGGGACACAAGAAAATGTGGATTGAATTCGTTTCATTACTCTTCTATAGCCTACTATAGCAAAAGTACTACTAAAGCGTAAATGTGGATGACCCCTCTGTATGATTCGTTTGAATTTCATCGGAATATCGGGATTGAAGATACGGTTTGCCTATAGGCCTAACCGCCGCAGTGTGTGGATGGATCTCCGCAGATGACTATGGCGCGCAATGCGGTTTAACGTCATGGAGTAGTAGTAGTAGTGGTAGTAGTAGTAGTACTAGTTGCTGTTGTTGTTGTTGTTGTAATAGTAGTATTAGTTGTGCTAGAAAATGTGGTAGTAGTAGTGATCCGTGCTTAGGGCGCAGTGCTCTTTTTTTATGGCGCAGTGAGCTTTTTTTTAGCAGTGCTCCATGCTGCGCTAGGCTACTTTCAAACTCAATTATTATTAATACTATTATTATTATTATTTGTACTAGTAGTTGTAGTAGTTGTTGTTGTAATAGTATTATTATTAGTGCTACAAAATGTGGTAGTAGTAGTGATCCGTGTTTAGGGCACAGTGGCTTTTTTTAGAGGCGCAGTGCGTTTTTTTTAGCAGTGCTTCATGCTGCCCTAGGCTACTTTCAAACTCAATTATTATTAATACTATTATTGTTATTATTGTTATTAGTAGTAGTAGTAGTAGTAGTAGTAGTTGTTGTTGTCGTAGTAGTGCTAGAAAAAGTCGTAGTAGTAGTGATTCCTGCTTAAGTCGGAGTGCTGTTTTTCAAGGCGCAGTGCCCTTTTTTTAAACAGTGCTCCATGCTGCCCCTAAACCTATGGGATGGGGACACAAGAAAATGCGGATTGAATTCGTTTAATTACTCTTCTATAGCCTACTATAGCAATAGTGCTCCATGCTGCCTAGGCTGCTTTCAAACTGTTGTAATAGTAGTATTAGTAGTGCTAGAAAATGTGGTGGTAGTAGTGATCCGTGCTTAGGCAGTGCTCTTTGCTCTTTTTAATCTCGCAGTTCACTTTTTTTAGCAGTGCTCCATGCTGCAGTAGGCGACTTTCAAACTCAATTATTATTAATATTAGTAGTAGTAGTAGTAGTAGTAGTAGTAGTTGTTGTTGTAATAATAGTATTAGTAGTGCTAGAAAATGTGGTAGTAGTAGTGATCCGTGCTTAGGCCGCAGTGCTCTTTTTAAGGCGCAGTGCGCTTTTTTAGCAGTGCTCCATGCTGCCCTAGGCGACTTTCAAACTCAATTATTATTAATATTAGTAGTAGTAATAGTAGTAGTAGTAGTAGTAGTAGTAGTAGTAGTAGTTGTTGTTGTTGTTGTTGTTGTAATAATAGTATTAGTAGTGCTAGAAAATGTGGTAGTAGTAGTGATCCGTGCTATGGCCGCAGTGCTCTTTTTTTAAGGCGCAGTGCGCTTTTTTAGCAGTGCTCCATGCTGCATTAGGTGACTTTCAAACTCAATTATTATTAATACTATTATTATTATTATTATTATTTGTACTAGTAGTAGTAGTAGTAGTAGTAGTTAGTTGTTGTTGTAATAATAGTATTAGTAGTGCTAGAAAATGTGGTAGTAGTAGTGATCTGTGCTTAGGCCGCAGTGCTCTTTTTTAAGGCGCAGTGCTCTTTTTTTAGCAGTGTTCCATGCTGCCCTAGGCGACTTTCAAACTCAATTATTATTAATATTAGTAGTAGTAATAGTAGTAGTAGTAGTAGTAGTAGTAGTAGTAGTAGTAGTAGTTGTTGTTGTAATAATAGTATTAGTAGTGCTAGAAAATGTTGTAGTAGTAGTGATCCGTGCTTAGGCAGCAGTGCTCTTTTTTAAAGCGCAGTGCGCTTTTTTAGCAGTGCTCCATGCTGCAGTAGGTGACTTTCAAACTCAATTATTATTAATACTATTATTATTATTATTATTATTATTACTACTAGTACTAGTAGTAGTAGTAGTAGTAGTAGTAGTAGTAGTAGTAGTAGTAGTTGTTGTTGTAATAATAGTATTAGTAGTGCTAGAAAATGTGGTAGTAGTAGTGATCCGTGCTTAGGCCTCGGTGCTCTTTTTTAAGGCGCAGTGCGCTTTTTTTAGCAGTGTTCCATGCTGCTGTAGGCGACTTTCAAACTCAATTATTATTAATACTATTGTTATTATTATTATTCTTTGTACTAGTAGTAGTAGTAGTAGTAGTAGTAGTAGTTGTTGTTGTTGTAATAATAGTATTAGTAGTGCTAGAAAATGTGGTAGTAGTAGTGATCCGTGCTTAGGCCGCAGTGCTCTTTTTTTAAGGCGCAGTGCGCTTTTTTTTGCAGTGCTACATGCTGCAGCAGGCGACTTTCAAATTCAATTATTATTAATACTATTAGTATTATTATTATTATTATTAGTACTAGTAGTAGTAGTAGTAGTAGTAGTAGTAGGAGTAGTAGTAGTTGTTGTTGTTGTAATAATAGTATTAGTAGTGCTAGAAAATGTGGTAGTAGTAGTGATCCGTGCTTAGGCCGCAATGCTCTTTTTTTAAGGTGCAGTCCTCTTTTTTTAGCAGTGCTCCATGCTGCAGTAGGCGTCTTTCAAACTCAATTATTATTAATATTAGTAGTAGTTGTTGTTGTAATAACACGATTTCATGCACCATGTGCCTTTTTTTCTTAGCAGTCCCTCTGCTGCCCTAAACGACTTTCAACCTGAATTTTATTATTGATATCTTTTTAGTAGTAGCAGTATTACTAGTAGTAGTTGTTGTTCTTATCTCTCATTCGATTTTTTAGACATTTGACAGAGAACAAATTTCTGAAAGACTTTGTAGGCCTATAGTGTTGTTTCAAATCGCTCACCATTTTTTTAGTAGGGCATTTCAAATGCTCTCGAATAAAACTGAGGTAGAATATATTAACAATTCTAGTACGTTTTGACTCAGCTAAGCTGGGGACAGATGAAAATGTGGGTTTAATTTGTTTCATCACTCTTCTGAATTTTGCATATCTATAGCCTACTGTAGCACTAATCCTTGCATGCTACAATGTCAAACAGGGTATCAATTATATAATATTTTTGTGGTCTATAGAATTTGCATACAAGAAGCCAGCTCTCTTAAACCCTTTCTTATCTCTCATTCGATTTTTTAGACATTTCACAGAGAACAGATTTCTGAAAGACTTCCAATAGTGTTGTTTCAAATGGCTCACCATTTTTCTGGGCATTTCAAATGCTCTCGAATAAAACTGAGGTAGAATATATTGACATTTCTAGTATATTTTGACTGAGCTAAGCTCGGGACAGATGAAAATGTGGTTTTAACTTGTTTCATCACTCTTCTGAATTTTGCATGTCTATAGCCTACTGTAGCACACATCCTTGCATTCTCCAATGTCAAACAGGGTATCAATTATATAATAATTTTGTGGTCTATGGCAAGAAACCAGCTCTCTTAAATCCCTTCTTATCTCTCATACGATTTTTTAGACATTTGACAGAGAACAGATTTCTGAAAGACTTTGTAGGCCTATAGTGTCGTTTCAAATGGCTCACCATTTTTCATGGCATTTCAAATGCTCTAGAATAAAACTGATTTAGAATATATTGATATTTCTAGTACTGTTTGACAGAGCTAAGCTGGGGACAGATGAAAATGTGGTTTTAATTTCTTTCATCACTCTTCTGAATTTTGCATGTCTATAGCCTACTGTAGCACACATCCTTGCATTCTCCAATGTCAAACAGGGTATCAATTATATAATAATTTTGTGGTCTATAGCAAGAAATCAGCTCTCTTAAATCCCTGATTATCTCTCATTCGATTTTTAGGCATTTGACATAGAACAGATTTTTGAAGACTTTGTAGGCCTATAGTGTCATTTCAAATGGGTCACCATATTTTGTGGCATTTCAATGCTCTAGAATAAAATTGAGGCAGAATATGTTGATAATTCTAGTACTGTTTGACTGATCTAAGCTGGGGACAGATGAAAATGTGGTTTTAATTTGTTTCATCACTCTTTTGAATTTTGCATATCTATAGCCTACTGTAGCACTAATCCTTGCATACTTCAATGCCAAACAGGGTATCAATTATATAATATTTTTGTGGTCTATAGAATTTGCATACAAGAAACCAGCTCTCTTTAACCCTTTCTTATCTCTCATTCGATTTTTAGACATTTGACAGAGAACAGATTTCTGAAAGACTTTGTAGGCCTATAGTGTCGTTTCAAATGGCTCACCATTTTTTGTGGCATTTCAAATGCTCTAGAATAAAACTGATTTAGAATATATTGATAATTCTAGTACTGCTTGACTGAGCTAAGCTGGGGACAGATGAAAATGTGGTTTTAATTTGTTTCATCACTCTTTTGAATTTTGCATATCTATAGCCTACTGTATGTGAACACATACAGGAAAAGAACTACGGAAGACTAAAAAGGATTGCTGAAGACAGAACAAAGTGGAAACAACTCATGACCGTCAACCTTCAGATATGAAGATGACACATGATGATGATGATAGCCTACTGTAGCACTAATCCTTGCATACTCCAATGCCAAACGGTATCAATTATATAATATTTTTGTGGTCTATAGAATTTGCATACAAGAAACAAGCTCTCTTTAACCCTTTCTTATCTCTCATTCGATGTTTTTGACATTTGACAGAGAACAGATTTCTGAAAGACTTTGTAGGCCTATAGTGTTGTTTCAAATCGTTCACCATTTTTCGGGGCATTTCAAATGCTCTCGAATAAATCTGAGGTAGAATATATTAACAATTCTAGTACGGTTTGACTGAGCTAAGCTGGGGACAGATGAAAATGTGGGTTTAATTTGTTTCATCACTCTTCTGAACTTTTCAAACTCAATTATTATTATTATTATTATTATTATTATTATTATTAGTAGTAGTAGTAGTAGTAGTTGTAATAATAGTATTAGTAGTGCTAGAAAATGTGGTAGTAGTAGTGATCCGTGTTTAGGCCGCAGTGCTCTTTTTTTTTTTTTAGGCGCAGTGCGCTTTTTTTTTAGCAGTGCTCCATGCTGCAGTAGGCGACTTTCAAACTCAATTATTATTAATACTATTATTATTATTATTATTATTATTATTATTTGTACTAGTAGTAGTAGTAGTAGTAGTTGTTGTTGTTGTTGTTGTTGTTGTAATAATAGTATTGGTAGTGCTAGAAAATGTGGTAGTAGTAGTGATCCGTGCTTAGGCCGCAGTGCTCTTTTTTAAGGCGCAGTGCTCTTTTTTTAACAGTGTTCCATGCTGCCCTAGGCGACTTTCAAACTCAATTATTATTAATATTAGTAGTAGTAATAGTAGTAGTAGTAGTAGTAGTAGTAGTAGTTGTTGTTGTTGTTGTAATAATAGTATTAGTAGTGCTAGAAAATGTTGTAGTAGTAGTGATCCGTGCTTAGGCCGCAGTGCTCTTTTTTAAGGCGCAGTGCGCTTTTTTTTAGCAGTGCTCCATGCTGCCTTAGGCGACTTTCAAACTCAAATATTATTAATATTAGCAGTAGTAATAGTAGTAGTAGTAGTAGTTGTTGTTGTTGTAATAATAGTATTAGTAGTGCTAGAAAATGTGGTAGTAGTAGTGATCCGTGATAAGGCCGCAGTGCTCTTTTTTAGCAGTGCTCTATGCTGCAGTAGGTGACTTTCAAACTCAATTATTATTAATACTATTATTATTATTATTATTTGTACTCGTAGTAGTAGTAGTAGTAGTAGTAGTTGTTGTTGTAATAATAGTTTTAGTAGTGCTAGAAAATGTGGTAGTAGTAGTGATCCGTGCTTAGGCCGCAGTGCTCTTTTTTAAGGCGCAGTGCGCTTTTTTTAGCAGTGCTCCATGCTGCAGTAGGTGACTTTCAAACTCAATTATTATTAATACTATTATTATTATTATTATTATTTGTACTAGTAGTAGTAGTAGTAGTAGTAGTTGTTGTTATAATAATAGTATTAATAGTGCTAGAAAATGTTGTAGTAGTAGTGATCCGTGCTTAGGCCGCAGTGCTCTTTTTTAAGGCGCAGTGCGCTTTTTTTAGCAGTGCTCCATGCTCCCTTAGGCGACTTTCAAACTCAATTATAATTAATATTAGTAGTAGTAATAGTAGTACTAGTAGTAGTAGTAGTTGTTGTTGTAATAATAGTATTAGTAGTGCTAGAAAATGTGGTAGTAGTAGTGATCCGTGCTTAGGCAGCAGTGCTTTTTTTAAGGCGCAGTGCGTTTTTTTTAGCAGTGCTCCATGCTGCAGTAGGTGACTTTCAAGCTCAATTATTATTAATACTATTATTATTATTATTATTTGTACTACTACTAGTAGTAGTAGTTGTTGTAATAATAGTTTTAGTAGTGCTAGAAAATGTGGTTGTAGTAGTGATCCGTGCTAAGGCTGCAGTGCCTTTTTTTTTAAGGCGCAGTGCGCTTTTTTAGCGGTGCTCCATGCTGCAGTAGGTGACTTTCAAACTCAATTATTATTAATACTATTATTATTGTTCTTAGTAGTAACAGTAGTAGTAGTAGTTGTTGTAGTAGTAGTGCTAGAAAAAGTCGTAGTAGTAGTGATTCCTGCTTAAGTCGCAGAGCTGTTTTTTCAAGGCGCAGTGCGCTTTTTTTAAACAGTGCTCCATGATGCCCTAAACCTATGAGATGGGGACAGAAGAAAATGTGGATTGAATTCGTTTCATTACTCTTCTATAGCCTACTATAGCAATAGTACTACTAAAGCGTAAATGTGGATGAACCCTCTGTTAGAGTCTGTTGAATTTCATCGGAATATCGGGATTGAAGTTACTGTTTGCCTATAGACCTAACTGCGGCAGTGTGGATGGATCTCGGCAGTGCGGAAATGGCTATCCGCAGTGCGTCGATGGCTATGCCGCAGTACGGTTTGACACCATGGAGATGGGGACACAAGAAAATGTGGATTGAATTCGTTTCATTACTCTTCTATAGCCTACTATAGCAAAAGTACTACTAAAGCGTAAATGTGGATGACCCCTCTGTATGATTCGTTTGAATTTCATCGGAATATCGGGATTGAAGATACGGTTTGCCTATAGGCCTAACCGCCGCAGTGTGTGGATGGATCTCCGCAGATGACTATGGCGCAGTACGGTTTAACGCCATCAAATAGTAGTAGTAGTGGTAGTAGTAGTAGTAGTAGTTGCTGTTGTTGTTGTTGTTGTAATAGTAGTATTAGTTGTGCTAGAAAATGTGGTAGTAGTAGTGATCCGTGCTTAGGGCGCAGTGCTCTTTTTTATGGCGCAGTGAGCTTTTTTTTTTTAGCAGTGCTCCATGCTGCGCTAGGCTACTTTCAAACTCAATTATTATTAATACTATTATTATTATTATTTGTACTAGTAGTTGTAGTAGTTGTTGTTGTAATAGTATTATTATATTAGTGCTACAAAATGTGGTAGTAGTAGTGATCCGTGTTTAGGGCACAGTGGCTTTTTTTAGAGGCGCAGTGCGTTTTTTTTAGCAGTGCTTCATGCTGCCCTAGGCTACTTTCAAACTCAATTATTATTAATACTATTATTGTTATTATTGTTATTAGTAGTAGTAGCAGTAGTAGTAGTAGTAGTTGTTGTTGTCGTAGTAGTGCTAGAAAAAGTCGTAGTAGTAGTGATTCCTGCTTAAGTCGGAGTGCTGTTTTTTTTCAGGCGCAGTGCCCTTTTTTTAAACAGTGCTCCATGCTGCCCTAAACCTATGGGATGGGGACACAAGAAAATGCGGATTGAATTCGTTTAATTACTCTTCTATAGCCTACTATAGCAATAGTGCTCCATGCTGCCCTAGGCTGCTTTCAAACTGTTGTAATAGTAGTATTAGTAGTGCTAGAAAATGTGGTGGTAGTAGTGATCCGTGCTTAGGCCGCAGTGCTCTTTTTTTAAGGCGCAGTTCACTTTTTTTAGCAGTGCTCCATGCTGCAGTAGGCGACTTTCAAACTCAATTATTATTAATATTAGTAGTAGTAGTAGTAGTAGTAGTAGTAGTAGTTGTTGTTGTAATAATAGTATTAGTAGTGCTAGAAAATGTGGTAGTAGTAGTGATCCGTGCTTAGGCCGAGTGCTCTTTTTTAAGGCGCAGTGCGCTTTTTTTAGCAGTGCTCCATGCTGCCCTAGGCGACTTTCAAACTCAATTATTATTAATATTAGTAGTAGTAATAGTAGTAGTAGTAGTAGTAGTAGTAGTAGTAGTAGTAGTTGTTGTTGTTGTTGTTGTTGTTGTAATAATAGTATTAGTAGTGCTAGAAAATGTGGTAGTAGTAGTGATCCGTGCTATGGCCGCAGTGCTCTTTTTTTAAGGCGCAGTGCGCTTTTTTAGCAGTGCTCCATGCTGCATTAGGTGACTTTCAAACTCAATTATTATTAATACTAATATTATTATTATTATTATTTGTACTAGTAGTAGTAGTAGTAGTAGTAGTGTTGTTGTTGTAATAATAGTATTGGTAGTGCTAGAAAATGTGGTAGTAGTAGTGATCTGTGCTTAGGCCGCAGTGCTCTTTTTTAAGGCGCAGTGCTCTTTTTTTAGCAGTGTTCCATGCTGCCCTAGGCGACTTTCAAACTCAATTATTATTAATATTAGTAGTAGTAATAGTAGTAGTAGTAGTAGTAGTAGTAGTAGTAGTAGTTGTTGTTGTAATAATAGTATTAGTAGTGCTAGAAAATGTTGTAGTAGTAGTGATCCGTGCTTAGGCAGCAGTGCTCTTTTTAAAGCAGTGCGTGCGCTTTTTTTAGCAGTGCTCCATGCTGCAGTAGGTGACTTTCAAACTCAATTATTATTAATACTATTATTATTATTATTATTATTATTTGTACTAGTAGTAGTAGTAGTAGTAGTAGTAGTAGTAGTAGTAGTAGTAGTAGTAGTAGTAGTAGTAGTAGTTGTAATAATAGTATTAGTAGTGCTAGAAAATGTGGTAGTAGTAGTGATCCGTGCTTAGGCCTCGGTGCTCTTTTTTTAAGGCGCAGTGCGCTTTTTTTAGCAGTGTTCCATGCTGCTGTAGGCGACTTTCAAACTCAATTATTATTAATACTATTGTTATTATTATTATTCTTTGTACTAGTAGTAGTAGTAGTAGTAGTAGTAGTAGTTGTTGTTGTTGTTGTAATAATAGTATTAGTAGTGCTAGAAAATGTGGTAGTAGTAGTGATCCGTGCTTAGGCCGCAGTGCTCTTTTTTTAAGGCGCAGTGCGCTTTTTTTTGCAGTGCTACATGCTGCAGCAGGCGACTTTCAAATTCAATTATTATTAATACTATTATTATTATTATTATTATTAGTACTAGTAGTAGTAGTAGTAGTAGTAGTAGTAGTAGTTGTTGTTGTTGTTGTTGTAATAATAGTATTAGTAGTGCTAGAAAATGTGGTAGTAGTAGTGATCCGTGCTTAGGCCGCAGTGCTCTTTTTTTAAGTGCAGTCCGCTTTTTTTTTAGCAGTGCTCCATGCTGCAGTAGGCGACTTTCAAACTCAATTATTATTAATATTAGTAGTAGTTGTTGTTGTAATAACACGATTTCATGCACCATGTGCCTTTTTTCTTAGCAGTCCCTCTGCTGCCTAAAACGACTTTCAACCTGAATTTTATTATTGATATCTTTTTAGTAGTAGCAGTATTACTAGTAGTAGTTGTTGTTCTTACTCTCATTCGATTTTTTTAGACATTTGACAGAGAACAAATTTCTGAAAGACTTTGTAGGCCTATAGTGTTGTTTCAAATCGCTCACCATTTTTTGGGCATTTCAAATGCTCTCGAATAAAACTGAGGTAGAATATATTAACAATTCTAGTACGTTTTGACTCAGCTAAGCTGGGGACAGATGAAAATGTGGGTTTAATTTGTTTCATCACTCTTCTGAATTTTGCATATCTATAGCCTACTGTAGCACTAATCCTTGCATGCTACAATGTCAAAACAGGGTATCAATTATATAATATTTTTGTGGTCTATAGAATTTGCATACAAGAAGCCAGCTCTCTTAAACCCTTTCTTATCTCTCATTCGATTTTTAGACATTTCACAGAGAACAGATTTCTGAAAGACTTCCAATAGTGTTGTTTCAAATGGCTCACCATTTTTCTGGGCATTTCAAATGCTCTCGAATAAAACTGAGGTAGAATATATTGACATTTCTAGTATATATTTTGACTGAGCTAAGCTCAGGACAGATGAAAATGTGGTTTTAACTTGTTTCATCACTCTTCTGAATTTTGCATGTCTATAGCCTACTGTAGCACACATCCTTGCATTCTCCAATGTCAAACAGGGTATCAATTATATAATAATTTTTGTGGTCTATGGCAAGAAACCAGCTCTCTTAAATCCCTTCTATCTCTCTCTCATACGATTTTTTTACATTTGACAGAGAACAGATTTCTGAAAGACTTTGTAGGCCTATAGTGTCGTTTCAAATGGCTCACCATTTTTCATGGCATTTCAAATGCTCTAGAATAAAACTGATTTAGAATATATTGATATTTCTAGTACTGTTTGACAGAGCTAAGCTGGGGACAGATGAAAATGTGGTTTTAATTTCTTTCATCACTCTTCTGAATTTTGCATGTCTATAGCCTACTGTAGCACACATCCTTGCATTCTCCAATGTCAAACAGGGTATCAATTATATAATAATTTTGTGGTCTATAGCAAAGAAATCAGCTCTCTTAAATCCCTGATTATCTCTCATTCGATTTTTTAGACATTTGACAGAGAACAGATTTCTGAAAGACTTTGTAGGCCTATAGTGTCATTTCAAATGGGTCACCATATTTTGTGGCATTTCGAATGCTCTAGAATAAAATTGAGGCAGAATATGTTGATAATTCTAGTACTGTTTGACTGATCTAAGCTGGGGACAGATGAAAATGTGGTTTTAATTTGTTTCATCACTCTTTTGAATTTTGCATATCTATAGCCTACTGTAGCACTAATCCTTGCATACTTCAATGCCAAACAGGGTATCAATTATATAATATTTTTGTGGTCTATAGAATTTGCATACAAGAAACCAGCTCTCTTTAACCCTTTCTTATCTCTCATTCGATTTTTAGACATTTGACAGAGAACAGATTTCTGAAAGACTTTGTAGGCCTATAGTGTCGTTTCAAATGGCTCACCATTTTTTTTGTGTGGCATTTCAAATGCTCTAGAATAAAACTGATTTAGAATATATTGATAATTCTAGTACTGTTTGACTGAGCTAAGCTGGGGACAGATGAAAATGTGGTTTTAATTTGTTTCATCACTCTTTTGAATTTTGCATATCTATAGCCTACTGTATGTGAACACATACAGGAAAAGAAACTGTAAAAAGGATTGCTGAAGACAGAACAAAGTGGAAACAACTCATGACCGTCAACCTTCAGATATGAAGATGACACATGATGATGATGATAGCCTACTGTAGCACTAATTTGCATACTCCAATGCCAAACGGTATCAATTATATAATATTTTTGTGGTCTATAGAATTTGCATACAAGAAACAAGCTCTCTTTAACCCTTTCTTATCTCTCATTCGATGTTTTTGACATTTGACAGAGAACAGATTTCTGAAAGACTTTGTAGGCCTATAGTGTTGTTTCAAATCGTTCACCATTTTTCGGGGCATTTCAAATGCTCTCGAATAAATCTGAGGTAGAATATATTAACAATTCTAGTACGGTTTGACTGAGCTAAGCTGGGGACAGATGAAAATGTGGGTTTAATTTGTTTCATCACTCTTCTGAACTTTTCAAACTCAATTATTATTATTATTATTATTATTATTATTATTATAGTAGTAGTAGTAGTAGTAGTAGTAGTTGTAATAATAGTATTAGTAGTGCTAGAAAATGTGGTAGTAGTAGTGATCCGTGTTTAGGCCGCAGTGCTCTTTTTTTTAAGGCGCAGTGCGCTTTTTTTTAGCAGTGCTCCATGCTGCAGTAGGCGACTTTCAAACTCAATTATTATTAATACTATTATTATTATTATTATTATTATTTGTACTAGTATTAGTAGTAGTAGTAGTAGTTGTTGTTGTTGTTGTTGTTGTAATAATAGTATTGGTAGTGCTAGAAAATGTGGTAGTAGTAGTGATCCGTGCTTAGGCCGCAGTGCTCTTTTTTTTAAGCAGTGCTCTTTTTTTAACAGTGTTCCATGCTGCCCTAGGCGACTTTCAAACTCAATTATTATTAATATTAGTAGTAGTAATAGTAGTAGTAGTAGTAGTAGTAGTAGTTGTTGTTGTTGTTGTAATAATAGTATTAGTAGTGCTAGAAAATGTTGTAGTAGTAGTGATCCGTGCTTAGGCCGCAGTGCTCTTTTTTAAGGCGCAGTGCGCTTTTTTTAGCAGTGCTCCATGCTGCCTTAGGCGACTTTCAAACTCAAATATTATTAATATTAGCAGTAGTAATAGTAGTAGTAGTAGTAGTAGTTGTTGTTGTTGTAATAATAGTATTAGTAGTGCTAGAAAATGTGGTAGTAGTAGTGATCCGTGATAAGGCCGCAGTGCTCTTTTTTAGCAGTGCTCTATGCTGCAGTAGGTGACTTTCAAACTCAATTATTATTAATACTATTATTATTATTATTATTTGTACTCGTAGTAGTAGTAGTAGTAGTAGTAGTTGTTGTTGTTGTAATAATAGTTTTAGTAGTGCTAGAAAATGTGGTAGTAGTAGTGATCCGTGCTTAGGCCGCAGTGCTCTTTTTTTAGGCGCAGTGCGCTTTTTTTAGCAGTGCTCCATGCTGCAGTAGGTGACTTTCAAACTCAATTATTATTAATACTATTATTATTATTATTATTATTATTTGTACTAGTAGTAGTAGTAGTAGTAGTAGTAGTTGTTGTTATAATAATAGTATTAATAGTGCTAGAAAATGTTGTAGTAGTAGTGATCCGTGCTTAGGCCGCAGTGCTCTTTTTTAAGGCGCAGTGCGCTTTTTTTAGCAGTGCTCCATGCTCCCTTAGGCGACTTTCAAACTCAATTATAATTAATATTAGTAGTAGTAATAGTAGTACTAGTAGTAGTAGTAGTTGTTGTTGTAATAATAGTATTAGTAGTGCTAGAAAATGTGGTAGTAGTAGTGATCCGTGCTTAGGCAGCAGTGCTCTTTTTTTTTAAGGCGCAGTGCGTTTTTTTTAGCAGTGCTCCATGCTGCAGTAGGTGACTTTCAAGCTCAATTATTATTAATACTATTATTATTATTATTATTTGTACTACTACTAGTAGTAGTAGTTGTTGTAATAATAGTTTTAGTAGTGCTAGAAAATGTGGTTGTAGTAGTGATCCGTGCTAAGGCTGCAGTGCCTTTTTTTTTTTTTAGCGCAGTGCGCTTTTTTAGCGGTGCTCCATGCTGCAGTAGGTGACTTTCAAACTCAATTATTATTAATACTATTATTATTGTTCTTAGTAGTAACAGTAGTAGTAGTAGTTGTTGTAGTAGTAGTGCTAGAAAAAGTCGTAGTAGTAGTGATTCCTGCTTAAGTCGCAGAGCTGTTTTTTCAAGGCGCAGTGCGCTTTTTTTAAACAGTGCTCCATGATGCCCTAAACCTATGAGATGGGGACAGAAGAAAATGTGGATTGAATTCGTTTCATTACTCTTCTATAGCCTACTATAGCAATAGTACTACTAAAGCGTAAATGTGGATGAACCCTCTGTTAGAGTGTTGAATTTCATCGGAATATCGGGATTGAAGTTACTGTTTGCCTATAGACCTAACTGCGGCAGTGTGGATGGATCTCGGCAGTGCGGAAATGGCTATCCGCAGTGCGTCGATGGCTATGCCGCAGTACGGTTTGACACCATGGAGATGGGGACACAAGAAAATGTGGATTGAATTCGTTTCATTACTCTTCTATAGCCTACTATAGCAAAAGTACTACTAAAGCGTAAATGTGGATGACCCCTCTGTATGATTCGTTTGAATTTCATCGGAATATCGGGATTGAAGATACGGTTTGCCTATAGGCCTAACCGCCGCAGTGTGTGGATGGATCTCCGCAGATGACTATGGCGCAGTACGGTTTAACGTCATGGAGTAGTAGTAGTAGTGGTAGTAGTAGTAGTACTAGTTGCTGTTGTTGTTGTTGTAATAGTAGTATTAGTTGTGCTAGAAAATGTGGTAGTAGTAGTGATCCGTGCTTAGGGCGCAGTGCTCTTTTTTTATGGCGCAGTGAGCTTTTTTTTAGCAGTGCTCCATGCTGCGCTAGGCTACTTTCAAACTCAATTATTATTAATACTATTATTATTATTATTTGTACTAGTAGTTGTAGTAGTTGTTGTTGTAATAGTATTATTATTAGTGCTACAAAATGTGGTAGTAGTAGTGATCCGTGTTTAGGGCACAGTGGCTTTTTTTAGAGGCGCAGTGCGTTTTTTTTAGCAGTGCTTCATGCTGCCCTAGGCTACTTTCAAACTCAATTATTATTAATACTATTATTGTTATTATTGTTATTAGTAGTAGTAGCAGTAGTAGTAGTAGTAGTTGTTGTCGTAGTAGTGCTAGAAAAAGTCGTAGTAGTAGTGATTCCTGCTTAAGTCGGAGTGCTGTTTTTTCAAGGCGCAGTGCCCTTTTTTTAAACAGTGCTCCATGCTGCCCTAAACCTATGGGATGGGGACACAAGAAAATGCGGATTGAATTCGTTTAATTACTCTTCTATAGCCTACTATAGCAATAGTGCTCCATGCTGCCCTAGGCTGCTTTCAAACTGTTGTAATAGTAGTATTAGTAGTGCTAGAAAATGTGGTGGTAGTAGTGATCCGTGCTTAGGCCGCAGTGCTCTTTTTTTAAGGCGCAGTTCACTTTTTTTAGCAGTGCTCCATGCTGCAGTAGGCGACTTTCAAACTCAATTATTATTAATATTAGTAGTAGTAGTAGTAGTAGTAGTAGTAGTAGTAGTTGTTGTAATAATAGTATTAGTAGTGCTAGAAAATGTGGTAGTAGTAGTGATCCGTGCTTAGGCCGAGTGCTCTTTTTTAAGGCGCAGTGCGCTTTTTTTAGCAGTGCTCCATGCTGCCCTAGGCGACTTTCAAACTCAATTATTATTAATATTAGTAGTAGTAATAGTAGTAGTAGTAGTAGTAGTAGTAGTTGTTGTTGTTGTTGTTGTTGTAATAATAGTATTAGTAGTGCTAGAAAATGTGGTAGTAGTAGTGATCCGTGCTATGGCCGCAGTGCTCTTTTTTTAAGGCGCAGTGCGCTTTTTTAGCAGTGCTCCATGCTGCATTAGGTGACTTTCAAACTCAATTATTATTAATACTAATATTATTATTATTATTATTTGTACTAGTAGTAGTAGTAGTAGTAGTAGTGGTTGTTGTTGTAATAATAGTATTGGTAGTGCTAGAAAATGTGGTAGTAGTAGTGATCTGTGCTTAGGCCGCAGTGCTCTTTTTTAAGGCGCAGTGCTCTTTTTTTAGCAGTGTTCCATGCTGCCCTAGGCGACTTTCAAACTCAATTATTATTAATATTAGTAGTAGTAATAGTAGTAGTAGTAGTAGTAGTAGTAGTAGTAGTAGTAGTTGTTTGTAATAATAATAGTATTAGTAGTGCTAGAAAATGTTGTAGTAGTAGTGATCCGTGCTTAGGCAGCAGTGCTCTTTTTTTAAGGCGCAGTGCGCTTTTTTAGCAGTGCTCCATGCTGCAGTAGGTGACTTTCAAACTCAATTATTATTAATACTATTATTATTATTATTATTATTATATTATTACTAGTAGTAGTAGTAGTAGTAGTAGTAGTAGTAGTAGTAGTAGTAGTAGTAGTAGTAGTGTAATAATAATAATAGTAGTGCTAGTAAATGCTAGAAAATGTGGTAGTAGTAGTGATCCGTGCTTAGGCCTCGGTGCTCTTTTTTTTTTAGGCGCAGTGCGCTTTTTTTAGCAGTGTTCCATGCTGCTGTAGGCGACTTTCAAACTCAATTATTATTAATACTATTGTTATTATTATTATTCTTTGTACTAGTAGTAGTAGTAGTAGTAGTAGTAGTAGTTGTTGTTGTTGTAATAATAGTATTAGTAGTGCTAGAAAATGTGGTAGTAGTAGTGATCCGTGCTTAGGCAGTGCTCTTTTTTAAGGCGCAGTGCGCTTTTTTTTTTTTGTGCTACATGCTGCAGCAGGCGACTTTCAAATTCAATTATTATTAATACTATTATATTATATATTATTATTAGTACTAGTAGTAGTAGTAGTAGTAGTAGTAGTAGTAGTAGTAGTAGTTGTTGTTGTTGTAATAATAGTATTAGTAGTGCTAGAAAATGTGGTAGTAGTAGTGATCCGTGCTTAGGCCGCAATGCTCTTTTTTTAAGGTGCAGTCCGCTTTTTTTAGCAGTGCTCCATGCTGCAGTAGGCGACTTTCAAACTCAATTATTATTAATATTAGTAGTAGTTGTTGTTGTAATAACACGATTTCATGCACCATGTGCCTTTTTTTCTTAGCAGTCCCTCTGCTGCCCTAAACGACTTTCAACCTGAATTTTATTATTGATATCTTTTTAGTAGTAGCAGTATTACTAGTAGTAGTTGTTGTTCTTATCTCTCATTCGATTTTTTAGACATTTGACAGAGAACAAATTTCTGAAAGACTTTGTAGGCCTATAGTGTTGTTTCAAATCGCTCACCATTTTTGGGGCATTTCAAATGCTCTCGAATAAAACTGAGGTAGAATATATTAACAATTCTAGTACGTTTTGACTCAGCTAAGCTGGGGACAGATGAAAATGTGGGTTTAATTTGTTTCATCACTCTTCTGAATTTTGCATATCTATAGCCTACTGTAGCACTAATCCTTGCATGCTACAATGTCAAACAGGGTATCAATTATATAATATTTTTGTGGTCTATAGAATTTGCATACAAGAAGCCAGCTCTCTTAAACCCTTTCTTATCTCTCATTCGATTTTTTTAGACATTTCACAGAGAACAGATTTCTGAAAGACTTTGTAGGCCAATAGTGTTGTTTCAAATGGCTCACCATTTTTCTGGGCATTTCAAATGCTCTCGAATAAAACTGAGGTAGAATATATTGACATTTCTAGTATATTTTGACTGAGCTAAGCTCAGGACAGATGAAAATGTGGTTTTAACTTGTTTCATCACTCTTCTGAATTTTGCATGTCTATAGCCTACTGTAGCACACATCCTTGCATTCTGCATTCTCAATGTCAAACAGGGTATCAATTATATAATAATTTTGTGGTCTATGGCAAGAAACCAGCTCTCTTAAATCCCTTCTTATCTCTCATACGATTTTTAGACATTTGACAGAGAACAGATTTCTGAAAGACTTTGTAGGCCTATAGTGTCGTTTCAAATGGCTCACCATTTTTCATGGCATTTCAAATGCTCTAGAATAAAACTGATTTAGAATATATTGATATTTCTAGTACTGTTTGACAGAGCTAAGCTGGGGACAGATGAAAATGTGGTTTTAATTTCTTTCATCACTCTTCTGAATTTTGCATGTCTATAGCCTACTGTAGCACACATCCTTGCATTCTCCAATGTCAAACAGGGTATCAATTATATAATAATTTTGTGGTCTATAGCAAGAAATCAGCTCTCTTAAATCCCTGATTATCTCTCATTCGATTTTTTAGGCATTTGACATAGAACAGATTTTTGAAGACTTTGTAGGCCTATAGTGTCATTTCAAATGGGTCACCATATTTTGTGGCATTTCAATGCTCTAGAATAAAATTGAGGCAGAATATGTTGATAATTCTAGTACTGTTTGACTGATCTAAGCTGGGGACAGATGAAAATGTGGTTTTAATTTGTTTCATCACTCTTTTGAATTTTGCATATCTATAGCCTACTGTAGCACTAATCCTTGCATACTTCAATGCCAAACAGGGTATCAATTATATAATATTTTTGTGGTCTATAGAATTTGCATACAAGAAACCAGCTCTCTTTAACCCTTTCTTATCTCTCATTCGATTTTTAGACATTTGACAGAGAACAGATTTCTGAAAGACTTTGTAGGCCTATAGTGTCGTTTCAAATGGCTCACCATTTTTCGTGGCATTTCAAATGCTCTAGAATAAAACTGATTTAGAATATATTGATAATTCTAGTACTGCTTGACTGAGCTAAGCTGGGGACAGATGAAAATGTGGTTTTAATTTGTTTCATCACTCTTTTGAATTTTGCATATCTATAGCCTACTGTATGTGAAACACATACAGGAAAAGAACTACGGAAGACTAAAAAGGATTGCTGAAGACAGAACAAAGTGGAAACAACTCATGACCGTCAACCTTCAGATATGAAGATGACACATGATGATGATGATAGCCTACTGTAGCACTAATCCTTGCATACTCAATGCCAAACGGTATCAATTATATAATATTTTTGTGGTCTATAGAATTTGCATACAAGAAACAAGCTCTCTTTAACCCTTTCTTATCTCTCATTCGATGTTTTTGACATTTGACAGAGAACAGATTTCTGAAAGACTTTGTAGGCCTATAGTGTTGTTTCAAATCGTTCACCATTTTTCGGGGCATTTCAAATGCTCTAGAATAAATCTGAGGTAGAATATATTAACAATTCTAGTACTGGTTTGACTGAGCTAAGCTGGGGACAGATGAAAATGTGGGTTTAATTTGTTTCATCACTCTTCTGAACTTTTCAAACTCAATTATTATTATTATTATTATTATTATTATTATTATTATTAGTAGTAGTAGTAGTAGTAGTTGTAATAATAGTATTAGTAGTGCTAGAAAATGTGGTAGTAGTAGTGATCCGTGTTTAGGCCGCAGTGCTCTTTTTTTTTTTTTAGCGCAGTGCGCTTTTTTTTTTAGCAGTGCTCCATGCTGCAGTAGGCGACTTTCAAACTCAATTATTATTAATACTATTATTATTATTATTATTATTATTATTATTTGTACTAGTATTAGTAGTAGTAGTAGTAGTTGTTGTTGTTGTTGTTGTTGTTGTTGTAATAATAGTATTGGTAGTGCTAGAAAATGTGGTAGTAGTAGTGATCCGTGCTTAGGCCGCAGTGCTCTTTTTTAAGGCGCAGTGCTCTTTTTTTAACAGTGTTCCATGCTGCCCTAGGCGACTTTCAAACTCAATTATTATTAATATTAGTAGTAGTAATAGTAGTAGTAGTAGTAGTAGTAGTAGTAGTAGTTGTTGTTGTTGTTGTAATAATAGTATTAGTAGTGCTAGAAAATGTTGTAGTAGTAGTGATCCGTGCTTAGGCCGCAGTGCTCTTTTTTAAGGCGCAGTGCGCTTTTTTTAGCAGTGCTCCATGCTGCCTTAGGCGACTTTCAAACTCAAATATTATTAATATTAGCAGTAGTAATAGTAGTAGTAGTAGTAGTTGTTGTTGTTGTAATAATAGTATTAGTAGTGCTAGAAAATGTGGTAGTAGTAGTGATCCGTGATAAGGCATGAGTGCTCTTTTTTTAGCAGTGCTCTATGCTGCAGTAGGTGACTTTCAAACTCAATTATTATTAATACTATTATTATTATTATTATTTGTACTAGTAGTAGTAGTAGTAGTAGTAGTAGTTGTTGTTGTAATAATAGTTTTAGTAGTGCTAGAAAATGTGGTAGTAGTAGTGATCCGTGCTTAGGCCGCAGTGCTCTTTTTTTAGCGCAGTGCGCTTTTTTTAGCAGTGCTCCATGCTGCAGTAGGTGACTTTCAAACTCAATTATTATTAATACTATTATTATTATTATTATTATTATTTGTACTAGTAGTAGTAGTAGTAGTAGTTGTTGTTATAATAATAGTATTAATAGTGCTAGAAAATGTTGTAGTAGTAGTGATCCGTGCTTAGGCCGCAGTGCTCTTTTTAAGGCGCAGTGTGCTTTTTTTTAGCAGTGCTCCATGCTGCCTTAGGCGACTTTCAAACTCAATTATTATTAATATTAGTAGTAGTAATAGTAGTAGTAGTAGTAGTAGTAGTTGTTGTTGTAATAATAGTATTAGTAGTGCTAGAAAATGTGGTAGTAGTAGTGATCCGTGCTTAGGCAGCAGTGCTCTTTTTTTTAGGCGCAGTGCGCTTTTTTTTAGCAGTGCTCCATGCTGCAGTAGGTGACTTTCAAGCTCAATTATTATTAATACTATTATTATTATTATTATTTGTACTACTACTAGTAGTAGTAGTTGTTGTAATAATAGTTTTAGTAGTGCTAGAAAATGTGGTTGTAGTAGTGATCCGTGCTAAGGCTGCAGTGCTTTTTTTAAGGCGCAGTGCGCTTTTTAGCGGTGCTCCATGCTGCAGTAGGTGACTTTCAAACTCAATTATTATTAATACTATTATTATTGTTCTTAGTAGTAACAGTAGTAGTAGTAGTTGTTGTAGTAGTAGTAGTGCTAGAAAAAGTCGTAGTAGTAGTGATTCCTGCTTAAGTCGCAGAGCTGTTTTTTTTTGGCGCAGTGCGCTTTTTTAAACAGTGCTCCATGATGCCCTAAACCTATGAGATGGGGACAGAAGAAAATGTGGATTGAATTCGTTTCATTACTCTTCTATAGCCTACTATAGCAATAGTACTACTAAAGCGTAAATGTGGATGAACCCTCTGTTAGAGTCTGTTGAATTTCATCGGAATATCGGGATTGAAGTTACTGTTTGCCTATAGACCTAACTGCGGCAGTGTGGATGGATCTCGGCAGTGCGGAAATGGCTATCCGCCGTGTGCGTCGATGGCTATGCCGCAGTACGGTTTGACACCCATGGAGATGGGGACACAAGAAAATGTGGATTGAATTCGTTTCATTACTCTTCTATAGCCTACTATAGCAAAAGTACTACTAAAGCGTAAATGTGGATGACCCCTCTGTATGATTCGTTTGAATTTCATCGGAATATCGGGATTGAAGATACGGTTTGCCTATAGGCCTAACCGCCGCAGTGTGTGGATGGATCTCCGCAGATGACTATGGCGCAGTACGGTTTAACGTCATGGAGTAGTAGTAGTAGTGGTAGTAGTAGTAGTACTAGTTGCTGTTGTTGTTGTTGTAATAGTAGTATTAGTTGTGCTAGAAAATGTGGTAGTAGTAGTGATCCGTGCTTAGGGCGCAGTGCTCTTTTTTTATGGCGCAGTGAGCTTTTTTTTAGCAGTGCTCCATGCTGCGCTAGGCTACTTTCAAACTCAATTATTATTAATACTATTATTATTATTATTTGTACTAGTAGTTGTAGTAGTTGTTGTTGTAATAGTATTATTATTAGTGCTACAAAATGTGGTAGTAGTAGTGATCCGTGTTTAGGGCACAGTGGCTTTTTTTAGAGGCGCAGTGCGTTTTTTTTAGCAGTGCTTCATGCTGCCCTAGGCTACTTTCAAACTCAATTATTATTAATACTATTATTGTTATTATTGTTATTAGTAGTAGTAGCAGTAGTAGTAGTAGTAGTTGTTGTTGTCGTAGTAGTGCTAGAAAAAGTCGTAGTAGTAGTGATTCCTGCTTAAGTCGGAGTGCTGTTTTTTCAAGGCGCAGTGCCCTTTTTTTAAACAGTGCTCCATGCTGCCCTAAACCTATGGGATGGGGACACAAGAAAATGCGGATTGAATTCGTTTAATTACTCTTCTATAGCCTACTATAGCAATAGTGCTCCATGCTGCCCTAGGCTGCTTTCAAACTGTTGTAATAGTAGTATTAGTAGTGCTAGAAAATGTGGTGGTAGTAGTGATCCGTGCTTAGGCCGCAGTGCTCTTTTTTTAAGGCGCAGTTCACTTTTTTTAGCAGTGCTCCATGCTGCAGTAGGCGACTTTCAAACTCAATTATTATTAATATTAGTAGTAGTAGTAGTAGTAGTAGTAGTAGTAGTAGTAGTTGTTGTTGTAATAATAGTATTAGTAGTGCTAGAAAATGTGGTAGTAGTAGTGATCCGTGCTTAGGCCGAGTGCTCTTTTTTAAGGCGCAGTGCGCTTTTTTTAGCAGTGCTCCATGCTGCCCTAGGCGACTTTCAAACTCAATTATTATTAATATTAGTAGTAGTAGTAGTAGTAGTAGTAGTAGTAGTAGTAGTAGTAGTAGTTGTTGTTGTTGTTGTTGTTGTAATAATAGTATTAGTAGTGCTAGAAAATGTGGTAGTAGTAGTGATCCGTGCTATGGCCGCAGTGCTCTTTTTTTAAGGCGCAGTGCGCTTTTTTTAGCAGTGCTCCATGCTGCAGTAGGTGACTTTCAAACTCAATTATTATTAATACTAATATTATTATTATTATTATTTACCTAGTAGTAGTAGTAGTAGTAGTAGTTGTTGTTGTTGTAATAATAGTATTGGTAGTGCTAGAAAATGTGGTAGTAGTAGTGATCTGTGCTTAGGCCGCAGTGCTCTTTTTAAGGCGCAGTGCTCTTTTTTTTTAGCAGTGCTCCATGCTGCCCTAGGCGACTTTCAAACTCAATTATTATTAATATTAGTAGTAGTAAGTAGTAGTAGTAGTAGTAGTAGTAGTAGTAGTAGTTGTTGTTGTTGTTGTAATAATAGTATTAGTAGTGCTAGAAAATGTTGTAGTAGTAGTGATCCGTGCTTAGGCAGCAGTGCTCTTTTTTTAAGGCGCAGTGCGCTTTTTTTAGCAGTGCTCCATGCTGCAGTAGGTGACTTTCAAACTCAATTATTATTAATACTATTATTATTATTATTATTATTATTACTAGTAGTAGTAGTAGTAGTAGTAGTAGTAGTAGTAGTAGTAGTAGTAGTAGTAGTAGTTGTAATAATAGTATTAGTAGTGCTAGAAAATGTGGTAGTAGTAGTGATCCGTGCTTAGGCCTCGGTGCTCTTTTTTTAAGGCGCAGTGCGCTTTTTTTAGCAGTGTTCCATGCTGCTGTAGGCGACTTTCAAACTCAATTATTATTAATACTATTGTTATTATTATTATTCTTTGTACTAGTAGTAGTAGTAGTAGTAGTAGTAGTAGTTGTTGTTGTAATAATAGTATTAGTAGTGCTAGAAAATGTGGTAGTAGTAGTGATCCGTGCTTAGGCCGCAGTGCTCTTTTTTTAAGGCGCAGTGCGCTTTTTTTTGCAGTGCTACATGCTGCAGCAGGCGACTTTCAAATTCAATTATTATTAATACTATTATTATTATTATTATTATTATTAGTAGTAGTAGTAGTAGTAGTAGTAGTAGTTGTTGTTGTTGTAATAATAGTATTAGTAGTGCTAGAAAATGTGGTAGTAGTAGTGATCCGTGCTTAGGCCGCAATGCTCTTTTTTTAAGGTGCAGTCCGCTTTTTTTAGCAGTGCTCCATGCTGCAGTAGGCGACTTTCAAACTCAATTATTATTAATATTAGTAGTAGTTGTTGTTGTAATAACACGATTTCATGCACCATGTGCCTTTTTTTCTTAGCAGTCCCTCTGCTGCCCTAAACGACTTTCAACCTGAATTTTATTATTGATATCTTTTTAGTAGTAGCAGTATTACTAGTAGTAGTTGTTGTTCTTATCTCTCATTCGATTTTTTAGACATTTGACAGAGAACAAATTTCTGAAAGACTTTGTAGGCCTATAGTGTTGTTTCAAATCGCTCACCATTTTTTGGGGCATTTCAAATGCTCTCGAATAAAACTGAGGTAGAATATATTAACAATTCTAGTACGTTTTGACTCAGCTAAGCTGGGGACAGATGAAAATGTGGGTTTAATTTGTTTCATCACTCTTCTGAATTTTGCATATCTATAGCCTACTGTAGCACTAATCCTTGCATGCTACAATGTCAAACAGGGTATCAATTATATAATATTTTTGTGGTCTATAGAATTTGCATACAAGAAGCCAGCTCTCTTAAACCCTTTCTTATCTCTCATTCGATTTTTTAGACATTTCACAGAGAACAGATTTCTGAAAGACTTCCAATAGTGTTGTTTCAAATGGCTCACCATTTTTCTGGGCATTTCAAATGCTCTCGAATAAAACTGAGGTAGAATATATTGACATTTCTAGTATATTTTGACTGAGCTAAGCTCGGGACAGATGAAAATGTGGTTTTAACTTGTTTCATCACTCTTCTGAATTTTGCATGTCTATAGCCTACTGTAGCACACATCCTTGCATTCTCCAATGTCAAACAGGGTATCAATTATATAATAATTTTGTGGTCTATGGCAAGAAACCAGCTCTCTTAAATCCCTTTATCTCTCATACGATTTTTTAGACATTTGACAGAGAACAGATTTCTGAAAGACTTTGTAGGCCTATAGTGTCGTTTCAAATGGCTCACCATTTTTCATGGCATTTCAAATGCTCTAGAATAAAACTGATTTAGAATATATTGATATTTCTAGTACTGTTTGACAGAGCTAAGCTGGGGACAGATGAAAATGTGGTTTTAATTTCTTTCATCACTCTTCTGAATTTTGCATGTCTATAGCCTACTGTAGCACACATCCTTGCATTCTCCAATGTCAAACAGGGTATCAATTATATAATAATTTTGTGGTCTATAGCAAGAAATCAGCTCTCTTAAATCCCTGATTATCTCTCATTCGATTTTTTAGACATTTGACAGAGAACAGATTTCTGAAAGACTTTGTAGGCCTATAGTGTCATTTCAAATGGGTCACCATATTTTGTGGCATTTCGAATGCTCTAGAATAAAATTGAGGCAGAATATGTTGATAATTCTAGTACTGTTTGACTGATCTAAGCTGGGGACAGATGAAAATGTGGTTTTAATTTGTTTCATCACTCTTTTGAATTTTGCATATCTATAGCCTACTGTAGCACTAATCCTTGCATACTTCAATGCCAAACAGGGTATCAATTATATAATATTTTTGTGGTCTATAGAATTTGCATACAAGAAACCAGCTCTCTTTAACCCTTTCTTATCTCTCATTCGATTTTTTAGACATTTGACAGAGAACAGATTTCTGAAAGACTTTGTAGGCCTATAGTGTCGTTTTTCAAATGGCTCACCATTTTTCGTGGCATTTCAAATGCTCTAGAATAAAACTGATTTAGAATATATTGATAATTCTAGTACTGCTTGACTGAGCTAAGCTGGGGACAGATGAAAATGTGGTTTTAATTTGTTTCATCACTCTTTTGAATTTTGCATATCTATAGCCTACTGTATGTGAACACATACAGGAAAAGAACTACGGAAGACTAAAAAGGATTGCTGAAGACAGAACAAAGTGGAAACAACTCATGACCGTCAACCTTCAGATATGAAGATGACACATGATGATGATGATAGCCTACTGTAGCACTAATCCTTGCATACTCCAATGCCAAACGGTATCAATTATATAATATTTTTGTGGTCTATAGAATTTGCATACAAGAAACAAGCTCTCTTTAACCCTTTCTTATCTCTCATTCGATGTTTTTGACATTTGACAGAGAACAGATTTCTGAAAGACTTTGTAGGCCTATAGTGTTGTTTCAAATCGTTCACCATTTTTCGGGGCATTTCAAATGCTCTCGAATAAATCTGAGGTAGAATATATTAACAATTCTAGTACGGTTTGACTGAGCTAAGCTGGGGACAGATGAAAATGTGGGTTTAATTTGTTTCATCACTCTTCTGAACTTTTCAAACTCAATTATTATTATTATTATTATTATTATTATTATTATTAGTAGTAGTAGTAGTAGTAGTAGTTGTAATAATAGTATTAGTAGTGCTAGAAAATGTGGTAGTAGTAGTGATCCGTGTTTAGGCCGCAGTGCTCTTTTTTTTTAAGCAGTGTGCTTTTTTTTTTAGCAGTGCTCCATGCTGCAGTAGGCGACTTTCAAACTCAATTATTATTAATACTATTATTATTATTATTATTATTATTTTTGTACTAGTAGTAGTAGTTGTAGTAGTAGTAGTTGTTGTTGTTGTTGTTGTAATAATAGTATTGGTAGTGCTAGAAAATGTGGTAGTAGTAGTGATCCGTGCTTAGGCCGCAGTGCTCTTTTTTAAGGCGCAGTGCTCTTTTTTTAACAGTGTTCCATGCTGCCCTAGGCGACTTTCAAACTCAATTATTATTAATATTAGTAGTAGTAATAGTAGTAGTAGTAGTAGTAGTAGTAGTAGTTGTTGTTGTTGTTGTAATAATAGTAGTAGTAGTGCTAGAAAATGTTGTAGTAGTAGTGATCCGTGCTTAGGCCGCAGTGCTCTTTTTTAAGGCGCAGTGCGCTTTTTTTAGCAGTGCTCCATGCTGCCTTAGGCGACTTTCAAACTCAAATATTATTAATATTAGCAGTAGTAATAGTAGTAGTAGTAGTAGTTGTTGTTGTTGTAATAATAATAGTATTAGTAGTGCTAGAAAATGTGGTAGTAGTAGTGATCCGTGATAAGGCCGCAGTGCTCTTTTTTAGCAGTGCTCTATGCTGCAGTAGGTGACTTTCAAACTCAATTATTATTAATACTATTATTATTATTATTATTTGTACTCGTAGTAGTAGTAGTAGTAGTAGTAGTTGTTGTTGTAATAATAGTTTTAGTAGTGCTAGAAAATGTGGTAGTAGTAGTGATCCGTGCTTAGGCCGCAGTGCTCTTTTTTAAGGCGCAGTGCGCTTTTTTAGCAGTGCTCCATGCTGCAGTAGGTGACTTTCAAACTCAATTATTATTAATACTATTATTATTATTATTATTATTTGTACTAGTAGTAGTAGTAGTAGTAGTTGTTGTTATAATAATAGTATTAATAGTGCTAGAAAATGTTGTAGTAGTAGTGATCCGTGCTTAGGCCGCAGTGCTCTTTTTTAAGGCGCAGTGCGCTTTTTTTAGCAGTGCTCCATGCTGCCTTAGGCGACTTTCAAACTCAATTATTATTAATATTAGTAGTAGTAATAGTAGTAGTAGAAGTAGTAGTAGTTGTTGTAATAATAGTATTAGTAGTGCTAGAAAATGTGGTAGTAGTAGTGATCCGTGCTTAGGCAGCAGTGCTCTTTTTTTAAGGCGCAGTGCGTTTTTTTAGCAGTGCTCCATGCTGCAGTAGGTGACTTTCAAGCTCAATTATTATTAATACTATTATTATTATTATTATTTGTACTACTACTAGTAGTAGTAGTTGTTGTAATAATAGTTTTAGTAGTGCTAGAAAATGTGGTTGTAGTAGTGATCCGTGCTAAGGCTGCAGTGCCTTTTTTTTAAGGCGCAGTGCGCTTTTTTAGCGGTGCTCCATGCTGCAGTAGGTGACTTTCAAACTCAATTATTATTAATACTATTATTATTGTTCTTAGTAGTAACAGTAGTAGTAGTAGTTGTTGTAGTAGTAGTGCTAGAAAAAGAAAAAGTCGTAGTAGTAGTGATTCCTGCTTAAGTCGCAGAGCTGTTTTTTCAAGGCGCAGTGCGCTTTTTTTAAACAGTGCTCCATGATGCCCTAAACCTATGAGATGGGGACAGAAGAAAATGTGGATTGAATTCGTTTCATTACTCTTCTATAGCCTACTATAGCAATAGTACTACTAAAGCGTAAATGTGGATGAACCCTCTGTTAGAGTCTGTTGAATTTCATCGGAATATCGGGATTGAAGTTACTGTTTGCCTATAGACCTAACTGCGGCAGTGTGGATGGATCTCGGCAGTGCGGAAATGGCTATCCGCAAAATGCGTCGATGGCTATGCCGCAGTACGGTTTGACACCATGGAGATGGGGACACAAGAAAATGTGGATTGAATTCGTTTCATTACTCTTCTATAGCCTACTATAGCAAAAGTACTACTAAAGCGTAAATGTGGATGACCCCTCTGTATGATTCGTTTGAATTTCATCGAATATCGGGATTGAAGATACGGTTTGCCTATAGGCCTAACCGCCGCAGTGTGTGGATGGATCTCCGCAGATGACTATGGCGCAGTACGGTTTAACGTCATGGAGTAGTAGTAGTAGTGGTAGTAGTAGTAGTAGTAGTTGTTGTTGTTGTTGTTGTTGTTGTAATAGTAGTATTAGTAGTGCTAGAAAATGTGGTAGTAGTAGTGATCCGTGCTTAGGGCGCAGTGCTCTTTTTTATGGCGCAGTGAGCTTTTTTTTTAGCAGTGCTCCATGCTGCGCTAGGCTACTTTCAAACTCAATTATTATTAATACTATTATTATTATTATTTGTACTAGTAGTTGTAGTAGTTGTTGTTGTAAATAGTATTATTATTAGTGCTACAAAATGTGGTAGTAGTAGTGATCCGTGTTTAGGGCACAGTGGCTTTTTTTAGAGGCGCAGTGCGTTTTTTTTAGCAGTGCTTCATGCTGCCCTAGGCTACTTTCAAACTCAATTATTATTAATACTATTATTGTTATTATTGTTATTAGTAGTAGTAGGAGTAGTAGTAGTAGTAGTTTTGTTGTAATAGTAGTAGTGCTAGAAAAAGTCGTAGTAGTAGTGATTCCTGCTTAAGTCGGAGTGCTGTTTTTTTCAAGGCGCAGTGCCCTTTTTTTTTACAGTGCTCCATGCTGCCCTAAACCTATGGGATGGGGACACAAGAAAATGCGGATTGAATTCGTTTAATTACTCTTCTATAGCCTACTATAGCAATAGTGCTCCATGCTGCCCTAGGCTGCTTTCAAACTGTTGTAATAGTAGTATTAGTAGTGCTAGAAAATGTGGTGGTAGTAGTGATCCGTGCTTAGGCCGCAGTGCTCTTTTTTTAAGGCGCAGTTCACTTTTTTTAGCAGTGCTCCATGCTGCAGTAGGCGACTTTCAAACTCAATTATTATTAATATTAGTAGTAGTAGTAGTAGTAGTAGTAGTAGTAGTTGTTGTTGTAATAATAGTATTAGTAGTGCTAGAAAATGTGGTAGTAGTAGTGATCCGTGCTTAGGCCGAGTGCTCTTTTTTAAGGCGCAGTGCGCTTTTTTTAGCAGTGCTCCATGCTGCCCTAGGCGACTTTCAAACTCAATTATTATTAATATTAGTAGTAGTAGTAGTAGTAGTAGTAGTAGTAGTAGTAGTAGTAGTAGTAGTTGTTGTTGTTGTTGTTGTAATAATAGTATTAGTAGTGCTAGAAAATGTGGTAGTAGTAGTGATCCGTGCTATGGCCGCAGTGTGCTTTTTTTTAAGGCGCAGTGCGCTTTTTTTAGCAGTGCTCCATGCTGCATTAGGTGACTTTCAAACTCAATTATTATTAATACTAATATTATTATTATTATTATTTGTACTAGTAGTAGTAGTAGTAGTAGTAGTAGTAGTAGTAGTAGTAGTGGTTGTTGTTGTAATAATAGTATTGGTAGTGCTAGAAAATGTGGTAGTAGTAGTGATCTGTGCTTAGGCCGCAGTGCTCTTTTTTTAAGGCGCAGTGCTCTTTTTTTAGCAGTGTTCCATGCTGCCCTAGGCGACTTTCAAACTCAATTATTATTAATATTAGTAGTAGTAATAGTAGTAGTAGTAGTAGTAGTAGTAGTAGTAGTTGTTGTTGTTGTAATAATAGTATTAGTAGTGCTAGAAAATGTTGTAGTAGTAGTGATCCGTGCTTAGGCCGCAGTGCTCTTTTTTAGGCGCAGTGCGCTTTTTTTAGCAGTGCTCCATGCTGCAGTAGGTGACTTTCAAACTCAATTATTATTAATACTATTATTATTATTATTATTATTATTAGTACTAGTAGTAGTAGTAGTAGTAGTAGTAGTAGTAGTAGTAGTAGTAGTAGTAGTTGTTGTAATAATAGTATTAGTAGTGCTAGAAAATGTGGTAGTAGTAGTGATCCGTGCTTAGGCCTCGGTGCTCTTTTTTTAAGGCGCAGTGCGCTTTTTTAGCAGTGTTCCATGCTGCTGTAGGCGACTTTCAAACTCAATTATTATTAATACTATTGTTATTATTATTATTCTTTGTACTAGTAGTAGTAGTAGTAGTAGTAGTAGGTTTTGTTGTTGTAATAATAGTATTAGTAGTGCTAGAAAATGTGGTAGTAGTAGTGATCCGTGCTTAGGCCGCAGTGCTCTTTTTTTAAGGCGCAGTGCGCTTTTTTTTGCAGTGCTACATGCTGCAGCAGGCGACTTTCAAATTCAATTATTATTAATACTATTAGTATTATTATTATTATTAGTAGTACTAGTAGTAGTAGTAGTAGTAGTTGTTGTTGTAATAATAGTATTAGTAGTGCTAGAAAATGTGGTAGTAGTAGTGATCCGTGCTTAGGCCGCAATGCTCTTTTTTTAAGGTGCAGTCCGCTTTTTTAGCAGTGCTCCATGCTGCAGTAGGCGACTTTCAAACTCAATTATTATTAATATTAGTAGTAGTATTGTTGTTGTAATAACACGATTTCATGCACCATGTGCCTTTTTTCTTAGCAGTCCCTCTGCTGCCCTAAACGACTTTCAACCTGAATTTTATTATTGATATCTTTTTAGTAGTAGCAGTATTACTAGTAGTAGTTGTTGTTCTTATCTCTCATTCGATTTTTAGACATTTGACAGAGAACAAATTTCTGAAAGACTTTGTAGGCCTATAGTGTTGTTTCAAATCGCTCACCATTTTTTAGGGCATTTCAAATGCTCTCGAATAAAACTGAGGTAGAATATATTAACAATTCTAGTACGTTTTGACTCAGCTAAGCTGGGGACAGATGAAAATGTGGGTTTAATTTGTTTCATCACTCTTCTGAATTTTGCATATCTATAGCCTACTGTAGCACTAATCCTTGCATGCTACAATGTCAAACAGGGTATCAATTATATAATATTTTTGTGGTCTATAGAATTTGCATACAAGAAGCCAGCTCTCTTAAACCCTTTCTTATCTCTCATTCGATTTTTAGACATTTCACAGAGAACAGATTTCTGAAAGACTTCCAATAGTGTTGTTTCAAATGGCTCACCATTTTTCTGGGCATTTCAAATGCTCTCGAATAAAACTGAGGTAGAATATATTGACATTTCTAGTATATTTTGACTGAGCTAAGCTCGGGACAGATGAAAATGTGGTTTTAACTTGTTTCATCACTCTTCTGAATTTTGCATGTCTATAGCCTACTGTAGCACACATCCTTGCATTCTCCAATGTCAAACAGGGTATCAATTATATATAATAATTTTGTGGTCTATGGCAAGAAACCAGCTCTCTTAAATCCCTTCTTATCTCTCATACGATTTTTTAGACATTTGACAGAGAACAGATTTCTGAAAGACTTTGTAGGCCTATAGTGTCGTTTCAAATGGCTCACCATTTTTCATGGCATTTCAAATGCTCTAGAATAAAACTGATTTAGAATATATTGATATTTCTAGTACTGTTTGACAGAGCTAAGCTGGGGACAGATGAAAATGTGGTTTTAATTTCTTTCATCACTCTTCTGAATTTTGCATGTCTATAGCCTACTGTAGCACACATCCTTGCATTCTCCAATGTCAAACAGGGTATCAATTATATAATAATTTTGTGGTCTATAGCAAGAAATCAGCTCTCTTAAATCCCTGATTATCTCTCATTCGATTTTTTAGGCATTTGACATAGAACAGATTTTTGGAAGACTTTGTAGGCCTATAGTGTCATTTCAAATGGGTCACCATATTTTGTGGCATTTCGAATGCTCTAGAATAAAATTGAGGCAGAATATGTTGATAATTCTAGTACTGTTTGACTGATCTAAGCTGGGGACAGATGAAAATGTGGTTTTAATTTGTTTCATCACTCTTTTGAATTTTGCATATCTATAGCCTACTGTAGCACTAATCCTTGCATACTTCAATGCCAAACAGGGTATCAATTATATAATATTTTTGTGGTCTATAGAATTTGCATACAAGAAACCAGCTCTCTTTAACCCTTTCTTATCTCTCATTCGATTTTTTAGACATTTGACAGAGAACAGATTTCTGAAAGACTTTGTAGGCCTATAGTGTCGTTTCAAATGGCTCACCATTTTTCGTGGCATTTCAAATGCTCTAGAATAAAACTGATTTAGAATATATTGATAATTCTAGTACTGCTTGACTGAGCTAAGCTGGGGACAGATGAAAATGTGGTTTTAATTTGTTTCATCACTCTTTTGAATTTTGCATATCTATAGCCTACTGTATGTGAACACATACAGGAAAAGAACTAATCCTAAAAAGGATTGCTGAAGACAGAACAAAGTGGAAACAACTCATGACCGTCAACCTTCAGATATGAAGATGACACATGATGATGATGATAGCCTACTGTAGCACTAATCCTTGCATACTCCAATGCCAAACGGTATCAATTATATAATATTTTTGTGGTCTATAGAATTTGCATACAAGAAACAAGCTCTCTTTAACCCTTTCTTATCTCTCATTCGATGTTTTTGACATTTGACAGAGAACAGATTTCTGAAAGACTTTGTAGGCCTATAGTGTTGTTTCAAATCGTTCACCATTTTTCGGGGCATTTAAAATGCTCTAGAATAAATCTGAGGTAGAATATATTAACAATTCTAGTACGGTTTGACTGAGCTAAGCTGGGGACAGATGAAAATGTGGGTTTAATTTGTTTCATCACTCTTCTGAACTTTTCAAACTCAATTATTATTATTATTATTATTATTATTATTATTATTATTAGTAGTAGTAGTAGTAGTTGTAATAATAGTATTAGTAGTGCTAGAAAATGTGGTAGTAGTAGTGATCCGTGTTTAGGCCGCAGTGCTCTTTTTTTTAAGGCGCAGTGCGCTTTTTTTTAGCAGTGCTCCATGCTGCAGTAGGCGACTTTCAAACTCAATTATTATTAATACTATTATTATTATTATTATTATTATTATTATTTGTACTAGTATTAGTAGTAGTAGTAGTTGTTGTTGTTGTTGTTGTTGTTGTAATAGTATTGGTGGTAGTGCTAGAAAATGTGGTAGTAGTAGTGATCCGTGCTTAGGCCGCAGTGCTCTTTTTTAAGGCGCAGTGCTCTTTTTTTAACAGTGTTCCATGCTGCCCTAGGCGACTTTCAAACTCAATTATTATTAATATTAGTAGTAGTAATAGTAGTAGTAGTAGTAGTAGTAGTAGTAGTTGTTGTTGTTGTTGTTGTAATAATAGTATTAGTAGTGCTAGAAAATGTTGTAGTAGTAGTGATCCGTGCTTAGGCCGCAGTGCTCTTTTTTAAGGCGCAGTGCGCTTTTTTTAGCAGTGCTCCATGCTGCCTTAGGCGACTTTCAAACTCAAATATTATTAATATTAGCAGTAGTAATAGTAGTAGTAGTAGTAGTTGTTGTTGTTGTAATAATAGTATTAGTAGTGCTAGAAAATGTGGTAGTAGTAGTGATCCGTGATAAGGCCGCAGTGCTCTTTTTTAGCAGTGCTCTATGCTGCAGTAGGTGACTTTCAAACTCAATTATTATTAATACTATTATTATTATTATTATTTGTACTCGTAGTAGTAGTAGTAGTAGTAGTAGTAGTTGTTGTTGTAATAATAGTTTTAGTAGTGCTAGAAAATGTGGTAGTAGTAGTGATCCGTGCTTAGGCCGCAGTGCTCTTTTTTAAGGCGCAGTGCGCTTTTTTTAGCAGTGCTCCATGCTGCAGTAGGTGACTTTCAAACTCAATTATTATTAATACTATTATTATTATTATTATTATTTGTACTAGTAGTAGTAGTAGTAGTAGTTGTTGTTATAATAATAGTATTAATAGTGCTAGAAAATGTTGTAGTAGTAGTGATCCGTGCTTAGGCCGCAGTGCTCTTTTTTAAGGCGCAGTGCGCTTTTTTTAGCAGTGCTCCATGCTCCCTTAGGCGACTTTCAAACTCAATTATAATTAATATTAGTAGTAGTAATAGTAGTACTAGTAGTAGTAGTAGTTGTTGTTGTAATAATAGTATTAGTAGTGCTAGAAAATGTGGTAGTAGTAGTGATCCGTGCTTAGGCAGCAGTGCTCTTTTTTTAAGGCGCAGTGCGTTTTTTTTAGCAGTGCTCCATGCTGCAGTAGGTGACTTTCAAGCTCAATTATTATTAATACTATTATTATTATTATTATTTGTACTACTACTACTAGTAGTAGTTGTTGTAATAATAGTTTTAGTAGTGCTAGAAAATGTGGTTGTAGTAGTGATCCGTGCTAAGGCTGCAGTGCCTTTTTTTAAGGCGCAGTGCGCTTTTTTAGCAGTGCTCCATGCTGCAGTAGGTGACTTTCAAACTCAATTATTATTAATACTATTATTATTGTTCTTAGTAGTAACAGTAGTAGTAGTAGTTGTTGTAGTAGTAGTGCTAGAAAAAGTCGTAGTAGTAGTGATTCCTGCTTAAGTCGCAGAGCTGTTTTTTCAAGGCGCAGTGCGCTTTTTTTAAACAGTGCTCCATGATGCCCTAAACCTATGAGATGGGGACAGAAGAAAATGTGGATTGAATTCGTTTCATTACTCTTCTATAGCCTACTATAGCAATAGTAGTACTACTAAACTAAAGCGTAAATGTGGATGAACCCTCTGTTAGAGTCTGTTGAATTTCATCGAATATCGGGATTGAAGTTACTGTTTGCCTATAGACCTAACTGCGGCAGTGTGGATGGATCTCGGCAGTGCGGAAATGGCTATCCGCAGTGCGTCGATGGCTATGCCGCAGTACGGTTTGACACCATGGAGATGGGGACACAAGAAAATGTGGATTGAATTCGTTTCATTACTCTTCTATAGCCTACTATAGCAAAAGTACTACTAAAGCGTAAATGTGGATGACCCCTCTGTATGATTCGTTTGAATTTCATCGGAATATCGGGATTGAAGATACGGTTTGCCTATAGGCCTAACCGCAGTGTGTGGATGGATCTCCGCAGATGACTATGGCGCAGTAGGTTTAACGTCATGGAGTAGTAGTAGTAGTGGTAGTAGTAGTAGTACTAGTTGTTGTTGTTGTTGTTGTTGTAATAGTAGTATTAGTTGTGCTAGAAAATGTGGTAGTAGTAGTGATCCGTGCTTAGGGCGCAGTGCTCTTTTTTTATGGCGCAGTGAGCTTTTTTTTTTAGCAGTGCTCCATGCTGCGCTGGCTACTTTCAAACTCAATTATTATTAATACTATTATTATTATTATTTGTACTAGTAGTTGTAGTAGTTGTTGTTGTAATAGTATTATTATTAGTGCTACAAAATGTGGTAGTAGTAGTGATCCGTGTTTAGGGCACAGTGGCTTTTTTTAGAGGCGCAGTGCGTTTTTTTTAGCAGTGCTTCATGCTGCCCTAGGCTACTTTCAAACTCAATTATTATTAATACTATTATTGTTATTATTGTTATTAGTAGTAGTAGTAGTAGTAGTAGTAGTTGTTGTTGTCGTAGTAGTGCTAGAAAAAGTCGTAGTAGTAGTGATTCCTGCTTAAGTCGGAGTGCTGTTTTTTCAAGGCGCAGTGCCCTTTTTTTAAACAGTGCTCCATGCTGCCCTAAACCTATGGGATGGGGACACAAGAAAATGCGGATTGAATTCGTTTAATTACTCTTCTATAGCCTACTATAGCAATAGTGCTCCATGCTGCCCTAGGCTGCTTTCAAACTGTTGTAATAGTAGTATTAGTAGTGCTAGAAAATGTGGTGGTAGTAGTGATCCGTGCTTAGGCCGCAGTGCTCTTTTTTTAAGGCGCAGTTCACTTTTTTTAGCAGTGCTCCATGCTGCAGTAGGCGACTTTCAAACTCAATTATTATTAATATTAGTAGTAGTAGTAGTAGTAGTAGTAGTAGTAGTTGTTGTTGTAATAATAGTATTAGTAGTGCTAGAAAATGTGGTAGTAGTAGTGATCCGTGCTTAGGCAGTGCTCTTTTTAAGGCGCAGTGTGCGCTTTTTTTAGCAGTGCTCCATGCTGCCCTAGGCGACTTTCAAAATTATTATTAATATATAGTAGTAGTAGTAGTAGTAGTAGTAGTAGTAGTAGTAGTAGTAGTTGTTGTTGTTGTTGTTGTAATAGTATAATAGTAGTAGTGCTAGAAAATGTGGTAGTAGTAGTGATCCGTGCTATGGCCGAGTGCTCTTTTTTAAGGCGCAGTGCGCTTTTTTAGCAGTGCTCCATGCTGCATTAGGTGACTTTCAAACTCAATTATTATTAATACTAATATTATTATTATTATTATTTGTACTAGTAGTAGTAGTAGTAGTAGTAGTTGTTGTTGTTGTAATAATAGTATTGGTAGTGCTAGAAAATGTGGTAGTAGTAGTGATCTGTGCTTAGGCCGCAGTGCTCTTTTTAAGGCGCAGTGCTCTTTTTTTAGCAGTGTTCCATGCTGCCTAGGCGACTTTCAAACTCAATTATTATTAATATTAGTAGTAGTAATAGTAGTAGTAGTAGTAGTAGTAGTAGTAGTAGTAGTTGTTGTTGTTGTAATAATAGTATTAGTAGTGCTAGAAAATGTTGTAGTAGTAGTGATCCGTGCTTAGGCAGCAGTGCTCTTTTTAAAGGCGCAGTGCGCTTTTTTAGCAGTGCTCCATGCTGCAGTAGGTGACTTTCAAACTCAATTATTATTAATACTATTATTATTATTATTATTTATTTCTAGTGTAGTAGTAGTAGTAGTAGTAGTAGTAGTAGTAGTAGTAGTAGTAGTAGTTGTTGTTGTAATAATAGTATTAGTAGTGCTAGAAAATGTGGTAGTAGTAGTGATCCGTGCTTAGGCCTCGGTGCTCTTTTTTAAGGCGCAGTGCGCTTTTTTTTTTAGCAGTGTTCCATGCTGCTGTAGGCGACTTTCAAACTCAATTATTATTAATACTATTGTTATTATTATTATTCTTTGTACTAGTAGTAGTAGTAGTAGTAGTAGTAGTTGTTGTTGTTGTAATAATAGTATTAGTAGTGCTAGAAAATGTGGTAGTAGTAGTGATCCGTGCTTAGGCCGCAGTGCTCTTTTTTTAAGGCGCAGTGCGCTTTTTTTTGCAGTGCTACATGCTGCAGCAGGCGACTTTCAAATTCAATTATTATTAATACTATTAGTATTATTATTATTATTAGTAGTAGTAGTAGTAGTAGTAGTAGTAGTTGTTGTTGTAATAATAGTATTAGTAGTGCTAGAAAATGTGGTAGTAGTAGTGATCCGTGCTTAGGCCGCAATGCTCTTTTTTTAAGGTGCAGTCCGCTTTTTTTAGCAGTGCTCCATGCTGCAGTAGGCGACTTTCAAACTCAATTATTATTAATATTAGTAGTAGTTGTTGTTGTAATAACACGATTTCATGCACCATGTGCCTTTTTTTCTTAGCAGTCCCTCTGCTGCCCTAAACGACTTTCAACCTGAATTTTATTATTGATATCTTTTTAGTAGTAGCAGTATTACTAGTAGTAGTTGTTGTTCTTATCTCTCATTCGATTTTTTAGACATTTGACAGAGAACAAATTTCTGAAAGACTTTGTAGGCCTATAGTGTTGTTTCAAATCGCTCACCATTTTTTGGGGCATTTCAAATGCTCTCGAATAAAACTGAGGTAGAATATATTAACAATTCTAGTACGTTTTGACTCAGCTAAGCTGGGGACAGATGAAAATGTGGTTTAATTTGTTTCATCACTCTTCTGAATTTTGCATATCTATAGCCTACTGTAGCACTAATCCTTGCATGCTACAATGTCAAACAGGGTATCAATTATATAATATTTTTGTGGTCTATAGAATTTGCATACAAGAAGCCAGCTCTCTTAAACCCTTTCTTATCTCTCATTCGATTTTTTAGACATTTCACAGAGAACAGATTTCTGAAAGACTTCCAATAGTGTTGTTTCAAATGGCTCACCATTTTTCTGGGCATTTCAAATGCTCTCGAATAAAACTGAGGTAGAATATATTGACATTTCTAGTATATTTTGACTGAGCTAAGCTCAGGACAGATGAAAATGTGGTTTTAACTTGTTTCATCACTCTTCTGAATTTTGCATGTCTATAGCCTACTGTAGCACACATCCTTGCATTCTCCAATGTCAAACAGGGTATCAATTATATAATAATTTTGTGGTCTATGGCAAGAAACCAGCTCTCTTAAATCCCTTCTTATCTCTCATACGATTTTTAGACATTTGACAGAGAACAGATTTCTGAAAGACTTTGTAGGCCTATAGTGTCGTTTCAAATGGCTCACCATTTTTCATGGCATTTCAAATGCTCTAGAATAAAACTGATTTAGAATATATTGATATTTCTAGTACTGTTTGACAGAGCTAAGCTGGGGACAGATGAAAATGTGGTTTTAATTTCTTTCATCACTCTTCTGAATTTTGCATGTCTATAGCCTACTGTAGCACACATCCTTGCATTCTCCAATGTCAAACAGGGTATCAATTATATAATAATTTTGTGGTCTATAGCAAGAAATCAGCTCTCTTAAATCCCTGATTATCTCTCATTCGATTTTTTAGGCATTTGACATAGAACAGATTTTTGGAAGACTTTGTAGGCCTATAGTGTCATTTCAAATGGGTCACCATATTTTGTGGCATTTCAATGCTCTAGAATAAAATTGAGGCAGAATATGTTGATAATTCTAGTACTGTTTGACTGATCTAAGCTGGGGACAGATGAAAATGTGGTTTTAATTTGTTTCATCACTCTTTTGAATTTTGCATATCTATAGCCTACTGTAGCACTAATCCTTGCATACTTCAATGCCAAACAGGGTATCAATTATATAATATTTTTGTGGTCTATAGAATTTGCATACAAGAAACCAGCTCTCTTTAACCCTTTCTTATCTCTCATTCGATTTTTAGACATTTGACAGAGAACAGATTTCTGAAAGACTTTGTAGGCCTATAGTGTCGTTTCAAATGGCTCACCATTTTTCGTGGCATTTCAAATGCTCTAGAATAAAACTGATTTAGAATATATTGATAATTCTAGTACTGCTTGACTGAGCTAAGCTGGGGACAGATGAAAATGTGGTTTTAATTTGTTTCATCACTCTTTTGAATTTTGCATATCTATAGCCTACTGTATGTGAACACATACAGGAAAAAGAACTACGGAAGACTAAAAAGGATTGCTGAAGACAGAACAAAGTGGAAACAACTCATGACCGTCAACCTTCAGATATGAAGATGACACATGATGATGATGATAGCCTACTGTAGCACTAATCCTTGCATACTCAATGCCAAACGGTATCAATTATATAATATTTTTGTGGTCTATAGAATTTGCATACAAGAAACAAGCTCTCTTTAACCCTTTCTTATCTCTCATTCGATGTTTTTGACATTTGACAGAGAACAGATTTCTGAAAGACTTTGTAGGCCTATAGTGTTGTTTCAAATCGTTCACCATTTTTCGGGGCATTTCAAATGCTCTCGAATAAATCTGAGGTAGAATATATTAACAATTCTAGTACGGTTTGACTGAGCTAAGCTGGGGACAGATGAAAATGTGGGTTTAATTTGTTTCATCACTCTTCTGAACTTTTCAAACTCAATTATTATTATTATTATTATTATTATTATTAGTAGTAGTAGTAGTAGTAGTAGTAGTTGTAATAATAGTATTAGTTGTAATAATAGTATTAGTAGTGCTAGAAAATGTGGTAGTAGTAGTGATCCGTGTTTAGGCCGCAGTGCTCTTTTTTTTAAGGCGCAGTGCGCTTTTTTTTAGCAGTGCTCCATGCTGCAGTAGGCGACTTTCAAACTCAATTATTATTAATACTATTATTATTATTATTATTATTATTATTTGTACTAGTATTAGTAGTAGTAGTAGTAGTTGTTGTTGTTGTTGTTGTTGTAATAATAGTATTAGTAGTGCTAGAAAATGTGGTAGTAGTAGTGATCCGTGCTTAGGCCGCAGTGCTCTTTTTTAAAGGCGCAGTGCTCTTTTTTAGCAGTGCACCATGCTGCCCTAGGCGACTTTCAAACTCAATTATTATTAATATTAGTAGTAGTAATAGTAGTAGTAGTAGTAGTAGTAGTAGTAGTTGTTGTTGTTGTTGTAATAATAGTATTAGTAGTGCTAGAAAATGTTGTAGTAGTAGTGATCCGTGCTTAGGCCGCAGTGCTCTTTTTTAAGGCGCAGTGCGCTTTTTTTAGCAGTGCTCCATGCTGCCTTAGGCGACTTTCAAACTCAAATATTATTAATATTAGCAGTAGTAATAGTAGTAGTAGTAGTAGTTGTTGTTGTTGTAATAATAGTATTAGTAGTGCTAGAAAATGTGGTAGTAGTAGTGATCCGTGATAAGGCCGCAGTGCTCTTTTTAGCAGTGCTCCATGCTGCAGTAGGTGATTTTCAAACTCAATTATTATTAATACTATTATTATTATTATTATTTGTACTACTAGTAGTAGTAGTAGTAGTAGTAGTTGTTGTTGTAATAATAGTATTAGTAGTGCTAGAAAATGTGGTAGTAGTAGTGATCCGTGCTTAGGCCGCAGTGCTCTTTTTTAAGGCGCAGTGCGCTTTTTTTAGCAGTGCTCCATGCTGCAGTAGGTGACTTTCAAACTCAATTATTATTAATACTATTATTATTATTATTATTATTTGTACTAGTAGTAGTAGTAGTAGTAGTTGTTGTTGTTATAATAATAGTATTAATAGTGCTAGAAAATGTTGTAGTAGTAGTGATCCGTGCTTAGGCCGCAGTGCTCTTTTTTAAGGCGCAGTGCGCTTTTTTTAGCAGTGCTCCATGCTCCCTTAGGCGACTTTCAAACTCAATTATAATTAATATTAGTAGTAGTAATAGTAGTACTAGTAGTAGTAGTAGTTGTTGTTGTAATAATAGTATTAGTAGTGCTAGAAAATGTGGTAGTAGTAGTGATCCGTGCTTAGGCAGCAGTGCTCTTTTTTTAAGGCGCAGTGCGTTTTTTTTAGCAGTGCTCCATGCTGCAGTAGGTGACTTTCAAGCTCAATTATTATTAATACTATTATTATTATTATTATTTGTACTACTACTAGTAGTAGTAGTTGTTGTAATAATAGTTTTAGTAGTGCTAGAAAATGTGGTTGTAGTAGTGATCCGTGCTAAGGCTGCAGTGCCTTTTTTTTTAAGGCGCAGTGCGCTTTTTTAGCGGTGCTCCATGCTGCAGTAGGTGACTTTCAAACTCAATTATTATTAATACTATTATTATTGTTCTTAGTAGTAACAGTAGTAGTAGTAGTTGTTGTAGTAGTAGTGCTAGAAAAAAATCGTAGTAGTAGTGATTCCTGCTTAAGTCGCAGAGCTGTTTTTTTCAGGCGCAGTGCGCTTTTTTAAACAGTGCTCCATGATGCCCTAAACCTATGAGATGGGGACAGAAGAAAATGTGGATTGAATTCGTTTCATTACTCTTCTATAGCCTACTATAGCAATAGTACTACTAAAGCGTAAATGTGGATGAACCCTCTGTTAGAGTCTGTTGAATTTCATCGGAATATCGGGATTGAAGTTACTGTTTGCCTATAGACCTAACTGCGGCAGTGTGGATGGATCTCGGCAGTGCGGAAATGGCTATCCGCAAAAATGCGTCGATGGCTATGCCGCAGTACGGTTTGACACCATGGAGATGGGGACACAAGAAAATGTGGATTGAATTCGTTTCATTACTCTTCTATAGCCTACTATAGCAAAAGTACTACTAAAGCGTAAATGTGGATGACCCCTCTGTATGATTCGTTTGAATTTCATCGGAATATCGGGATTGAAGATACGGTTTGCCTATAGGCCTAACCGCCGCAGTGTGTGGATGGATCTCCGCAGATGACTATGGCGCAGTACGGTTTAACGTCATGGAGTAGTAGTAGTAGTGGTAGTAGTAGTAGTACTAGTTGCTGTTGTTGTTGTTGTAATAGTAGTATTAGTTGTGCTAGAAAATGTGGTAGTAGTAGTGATCCGTGCTTAGGGCGCAGTGCTCTTTTTTTATGGCGCAGTGAGCTTTTTTTTAGCAGTGCTCCATGCTGCGCTAGGCTACTTTCAAACTCAATTATTATTAATACTATTATTATTATTATTTGTACTAGTAGTTGTAGTAGTTGTTGTTGTAATAGTATTATTATTAGTGCTACAAAATGTGGTAGTAGTAGTGATCCGTGTTTAGGGCACAGTGGCTTTTTTTAGAGGCGCAGTGCGTTTTTTTTAGCAGTGCTTCATGCTGCCCTAGGCTACTTTCAAACTCAATTATTATTAATACTATTATTGTTATTATTGTTATTAGTAGTAGTAGCAGTAGTAGTAGTAGTTGTTGTTGTCGTAGTAGTGCTAGAAAAAGTCGTAGTAGTAGTGATTCCTGCTTAAGTCGTAGTGCTGTTTTTCAAGGCGCAGTGCCCTTTTTTTAAACAGTGCTCCATGCTTTAAACTCCTGCTGGGATGGGGACACAAGAAAATGCGGATTGAATTCGTTTAATTACTCTTCTATAGCCTACTATAGCAATAGTGCTCCATGCTGCCCTAGGCTGCTTTCAAACTGTTGTAATAGTAGTATTAGTAGTGCTAGAAAATGTGGTGGTAGTAGTGATCCGTGCTTAGGCCGCAGTGCTCTTTTTTTAAGGCGCAGTTCACTTTTTTTAGCAGTGCTCCATGCTGCAGTAGAACTTTCAAACTCAATTATTATTAATATTAGTAGTAGTAGTAGTAGTAGTAGTAGTAGTTGTTGTTGTAATAATAGTATTAGTAGTGCTAGAAAATGTGGTAGTAGTAGTGATCCGTGCTTAGGCAGCAGTGCTCTTTTTAAAGGCGCAGTGCGCTTTTTTAGCAGTGCTCCATGCTGCCCTAGGCGACTTTCAAACTCAATTATTATTAATATTAGTATTAGTAGTAATATTATAGTAGTAGTAGTAGTAGTAGTAGTAGTAGTAGTAGTAGTTGTTGTAGTTGTTGTTGTTGTAATAATAGTATTAGTAGTGCTAGAAAATGTGGTAGTAGTAGTGATCCGTGCTATGGCCGCAGTGCTGCTTTTTTTAAAGGCGCAGTGCGCTTTTTAGCAGTGCTCCATGCTGCATTAGGTGACTTTCAAACTCAATTATTATTAATACTAATATTATTATTATTATTATTACTAGTAGTAGTAGTAGTAGTAGTAGTGGTTGTTGTTGTAATAATAGTATTGGTAGTGCTAGAAAATGTGGTAGTAGTAGTGATCTGTGCTTAGGCCGCAGTGCTCTTTTTAAGGCGCAGTGCTCTTTTTTAGCAGTGTTCCATGCTGCCCTAGGCGACTTTCAAACTCAATTATTATTAATATTAGTAGTAGTAATAGTAGTAGTAGTAGTAGTAGTAGTAGTAGTAGTTGTTGTTGTAATAATAGTATTAGTAGTGCTAGAAAATGTTGTAGTAGTAGTGATCCGTGCTTAGGCAGCAGTGCTCTTTTTAAAGGCGCAGTGCGCTTTTTTTCGCAGTGCTCCATGCTGCAGTAGGTGACTTTCAAACTCAATTATTATTAATACTATTATTATTATTATTATTATTATTTGTACTAGTAGTAGTAGTAGTAGTAGTAGTAGTAGTAGTAGTAGTAGTAGTAGTAGTAGTTGTAATAATAGTATTAGTAGTGCTAGAAAATGTGGTAGTAGTAGTGATCCGTGCTTAGGCCTCAGTGCTCTTTTTAAGGCGCAGTGCGCTTTTTTAGCAGTGTTCCATGCTGCTGTAGGCGACTTTCAAACTCAATTATTATTAATACTATTGTTATTATTATTATTCTTTGTACTAGTAGTAGTAGTAGTAGTAGTAGTAGTTGTTGTTGTTGTAATAATAGTATTAGTAGTGCTAGAAAATGTGGTAGTAGTAGTGATCCGTGCTTAGGCCAGCAGTGCTCTTTTTAAGGCGCAGTGCGCTTTTTTTGCAGTGCTACATGCTGCAGCAGGCGACTTTCAAATTCAATTATTATTAATACTATTAGTATTATTATTATTATTATTAGTACTAGTAGTAGTAGTAGTAGTAGTAGTTGTTGTTGTAATAATAATAGTATTAGTAGTGCTAGAAAATGTGGTAGTAGTAGTGATCCGTGCTTGCTCTTTTTTTACAATGCTCTTTTTTAAGGTGCAGTCCGCTTTTTTTAGCAGTGCTCCATGCTGCAGTAGGCGACTTTCAAACTCAATTATTATTAATATTAGTAGTAGTTGTTGTTGTAATAACACGATTTCATGCACCATGTGCCTTTTTTCTTAGCAGTCCCTCTGCTGCCCTAAACGACTTTCAACCTGAATTTTATTATTGATATCTTTTTAGTAGTAGCAGTATTACTAGTAGTAGTTGTTGTTCTTATCTCTCATTCGATTTTTAGACATTTGACAGAGAACAAATTTCTGAAAGACTTTGTAGGCCTATAGTGTTGTTTCAAATCGCTCACCATTTTTTGGGGCATTTCAAATGCTCTCGAATAAAACTGAGGTAGAATATATTAACAATTCTAGTACGTTTTGACTCAGCTAAGCTGGGGACAGATGAAAATGTGGGTTTAATTTGTTTCATCACTCTTCTGAATTTTGCATATCTATAGCCTACTGTAGCACTAATCCTTGCATGCTACAATGTCAAACAGGGTATCAATTATATAATATTTTTGTGGTCTATAGAATTTGCATACAAGAAGCCAGCTCTCTTAAACCCTTTCTTATCTCTCATTCGATTTTTAGACATTTCACAGAGAACAGATTTCTGAAAGACTTCCAATAGTGTTGTTTCAAATGGCTCACCATTTTTCTGGGCATTTCAAATGCTCTCGAATAAAACTGAGGTAGAATATATTGACATTTCTAGTATATTTTGACTGAGCTAAGCTCGGGACAGATGAAAATGTGGTTTTAACTTGTTTCATCACTCTTCTGAATTTTGCATGTCTATAGCCTACTGTAGCACACATCCTTGCATTCTCCAATGTCAAACAGGGTATCAATTATATAATAATTTTGTGGTCTATGGCAAGAAACCAGCTCTCTTAAATCCCTTCTTATCTCTCATACGATTTTTAGACATTTGACAGAGAACAGATTTCTGAAAGACTTTGTAGGCCTATAGTGTCGTTTCAAATGGCTCACCATTTTTCATGGCATTTCAAATGCTCTAGAATAAAACTGATTTAGAATATATTGATATTTCTAGTACTGTTTGACAGAGCTAAGCTGGGGACAGATGAAAATGTGGTTTTAATTTCTTTCATCACTCTTCTGAATTTTGCATGTCTATAGCCTACTGTAGCACACATCCTTGCATTCTCCAATGTCAAACAGGGTATCAATTATATAATAATTTTGTGGTCTATAGCAAGAAATCAGCTCTCTTAAATCCCTGATTATCTCTCATTCGATTTTTTAGGCATTTGACATAGAACAGATTTTTGGAAGACTTTGTAGGCCTATAGTGTCATTTCAAATGGGTCACCATATTTTGTGGCATTTCGAATGCTCTAGAATAAAATTGAGGCAGAATATGTTGATAATTCTAGTACTGTTTGACTGATCTAAGCTGGGGACAGATGAAAATGTGGTTTTAATTTGTTTCATCACTCTTTTGAATTTTGCATATCTATAGCCTACTGTAGCACTAATCCTTGCATACTTCAATGCCAAACAGGGTATCAATTATATAATATTTTTGTGGTCTATAGAATTTGCATACAAGAAACCAGCTCTCTTTAACCCTTTCTTATCTCTCATTCGATTTTTTAGACATTTGACAGAGAACAGATTTCTGAAAGACTTTGTAGGCCTATAGTGTCGTTTCAAATGGCTCACCATTTTTCGTGGCATTTCAAATGCTCTAGAATAAAACTGATTTAGAATATATTGATAATTCTAGTACTGCTTGACTGAGCTAAGCTGGGGACAGATGAAAATGTGGTTTTAATTTGTTTCATCACTCTTTTGAATTTTGCATATCTATAGCCTACTGTATGTGAACACATACAGGAAAAGAACTACGGAAGACTAAAAAGGATTGCTGAAGACAGAACAAAGTGGAAACAACTCATGACCGTCAACCTTCAGATATGAAGATGACACATGATGATGATGATAGCCTACTGTAGCACTACTCCTTGCATACTCCAATGCCAAACGGTATCAATTATATAATATTTTTGTGGTCTATAGAATTTGCATACAAGAAACAAGCTCTCTTTAACCCTTTCTTATCTCTCATTCGATGTTTTGACATTTTGACAGAGAACAGATTTCTGAAAGACTTTGTAGGCCTATAGTGTTGTTTCAAATCGTTCACCATTTTTCGGGGCATTTCAAATGCTCTCGAATAAATCTGAGGTAGAATATATTAACAATTCTAGTACGGTTTGACTGAGCTAAGCTGGGGACAGATGAAAATGTGGGTTTAATTTGTTTCATCACTCTTCTGAACTTTTCAAACTCAATTATTATTATTATTATTATTATTATTATTATTAGTAGTAGTAGTAGTAGTAGTTTGTAATAATAGTATTAGTAGTGCTAGAAAATGTGGTAGTAGTAGTGATCCGTGTTTAGGCCGCAGTGCTCTTTTTTTAAGGCGCAGTGCGCTTTTTTTTAGCAGTGCTCCATGCTGCAGTAGGCGACTTTCAAACTCAATTATTATTAATACTATTATTATTATTATTATTATTATTTGTACTAGTATTAGTAGTAGTAGTAGTTGTTGTTGTTGTTGTTGTTGTTGTAATAATAGTATTGGTAGTGCTAGAAAATGTGGTAGTAGTAGTGATCCGTGCTTAGGCCGCAGTGCTCTTTTTTAAGGCGCAGTGCTCTTTTTTTAACAGTGTTCCATGCTGCCCTAGGCGACTTTCAAACTCAATTATTATTAATATTAGTAGTAGTAATAGTAGTAGTAGTAGTAGTAGTAGTAGTTGTTGTTGTTGTTGTTGTAATAATAGTATTAGTAGTGCTAGAAAATGTTGTAGTAGTAGTGATCCGTGCTTAGCCGCAGTGCTCTTTTTAAGGCGCAGTCTCTTTTTTTAGCAGTGCTCCATGCTGCCTTAGGCGACTTTCAAACTCAAATATTATTAATATTAGCAGTAGTAATAGTAGTAGTAGTAGTAGTTGTTGTTGTTGTAATAATAGTATTAGTAGTAGTGCTAGAAAATGTGGTAGTAGTAGTGATCCGTGATAAGGCCGCAGTGCTGCTTTTTTTAGCAGTGCTCTATGCTGCAGTAGGTGACTTTCAAACTCAATTATTATTAATACTATTATTATTATTATTATTTGTACTCGTAGTAGTAGTAGTAGTAGTAGTAGTTGTTGTTGTAATAATAGTTTTAGTAGTGCTAGAAAATGTGGTAGTAGTAGTGATCCGTGCTTAGGCCGCAGTGCTCTTTTTAAGCGCTGAAGTGCGCTTTTTTTAGCAGTGCTCCATGCTGCAGTAGGCGACTTTCAAACTCAAACTCAATTATTATTAATATTAGTAGTAGTAATAGTAGTAGTAGTAGTAGTAGTAGTAGTTGTTGTTGTAATAATAGTATTAGTAGTGCTAGAAAATGTTGGTAGTAGTAGTGATCCGTGCTTAGG
>JACLAT010000190.1:0-49440 GCA_018105865.1 Metaphire vulgaris | reverse complement strand
TCTCGACTGTTATTTAATTTGCATCTGGTCAAAATATGTTGTTTGTATTCACACCAAATAGTTATGACTATGTTCAACATTGACTTATGGTGTGTTTGATGGTGTTTGCATTACAATGCTTCACTTATGCATTAAATTGTACTTTCCTTAAAGTTATTCATTTTCAAATGTAAAACCATTTTCTTTCAGGGAGGGAGCGACAACACAAAGAAAGATTGCAAAAGGGTTTGAAATATTCTATATCTTATGTGAAAGTTCTTTAAGATATTTGCAGAATATTTAAGATTTCAGGTCAGGTCAGGTCTTTGCCCTGACCTGACCTGAAATCTTAAATATTAAGTTAAGGCATCATAAAATTTGCTTTTTATATTTCTTTTTCTTATTATTTTGCTGTTAATTTTGTAGCTTTTGGTAATTGTGTGAGTACTTAGTATTTCTTCATCACTAATGTTATTGAATTTAAAAATTGTCACTGTGAATTTAAAATCTGTGCTTTCCTGATTAAACCATTAAGATAAATGTAACAAGTTGCTTGTTCTAAATTGTCTGAATCAATCTGTCGTGAGCATTCAGATACAATCTGCATCTACTCTTGCTGCATACTACCTGTCCTAATGTGGCGGTTCCAGGATTTCGTGGTGGGGGATGAAATGAATTCATAGAAAGTTGGTGGGAGGGGATAAAAATAAAAGGAACAAATCAATAAAATTTGCTAAAAAGGGTTAACAAGGGAATTCTATCCATAATTTGACTATACTTTTACTGCTTTTACCGAAAAATAGGTTGACAAGCAAAAAGGTAATTCACAGTTAGTTTTACTAAACTTTTACCCGAAAATAGGTTTCACAAGCAAAACAAAGTAAGTCCGAAGTCCGGTGGGGAGACGATCCCTACTCATCCCCACGTGGAACCGCCACTGCTGTCCTACTATAAGGTAGTGAGATCTGGACTCTGACAAAGGTCGATTTGAAGAAATTGGAATTTCCATACCCATAAATTATGCCAGATTCTGGGTGTCAAATGGTATAACTTAATTCAGAACGTGGAAATTTACAAATGTTCCAGTCCAACCCAACTCGGTCCATCTTTAAGCAAACATCGGCTTGGACTTTTCGCCACGTGAGCAAGGGTGCTAGGATAAAATGTCCGAGGACAAAATATCATGGGGACAAAATGTCACCAACAAGATGTAATGGGGATAAAATGTAACCTAAGCCAACCCAACCCGTGACGTTTCGTCCATGACATTTTGTCTTTGGACATTTTGTCCGCCACGGGTAGCAAGGATGTCAGAAACGCCCCAGCCGCCATTGCTTCCCTCTGCCTTGGATGTCAGATTGATTGTGGCTAGAGAGACCTTTGGACTCTTGGAAATGCATTATGAGGGAGGAGGGCCACCATTTACCTGGCCGAATCAAATATCTCGTGACTGCGGCCGCCTACAGAGGCACGTGAAGCTGCACAAGACTGAGAACAGTGGAGGATGATCACAGCGGTCATAACCCTGTGGCGAGCAAAGGGGGTTTTGGGGTTAAAACCCCTTTTGGCTGGCGAAAAAATATTTTTAATGAGTTTCTCAAATTCCATGGATTTTTAATTTTTTGAGGCGATTTTGGGGGTCAAAACTCTCCCCCCCCTTGGGCAGAGGGAATGTAAAGGTGCTGAAGAGGCGGCGTTTTTTTTGCTTGTCAGGGAAAATAGGACATGAAAATTTTTTTGTTTGCTTGTCAAACTTTTTCAAAAGTTGGTGTTGGTCATGACCAAAATCAAAAATCCAAAGCCCCTTCCGGGAATCCTGGCTACGCCACTGCCATAACCAGCATTGTGAACTGATGGTGGTGGTGGTGGTGGTGGCGCAGCAGCGGGTGATGGTGATGACGATGATCATCATCATCTAAATATTGTTGCTTGTTGTAAATTTCAAGAAGGCAGGTAGAGCTTTTGAGAAATTCTTTTGCATTTAGAATTTCTTGAGTATTGCCTTCAATGTGACACCGAACAAGCAAGAAGTGTCTCCATTGATCCAAGTTTCACGCCCAGGATATCATGACCATTGTTCACGGCTACCGATTGGGCGGTCTTGACCTCTTGTATCGGTAGGAATATTGATTTTTTAAGATTCGGTTTTCTACAGTTTAACTTATGAAACTGAAAGCACGTTGTTCGTCTGTATTATTTTCTCAATTTTAATTGCAAATTGTATCTCTGATTATTTGGGAATTGTACCATTTGAAATGTTAGAGATGTGGCTGCCTTCCTATTGTTAGCATTCATCATCATCGATGATGGTTGTTAACCCCTTAACTGGGGATCAAGGATATATCCGTCCATTTTACATTGAGTTACAGTTAAATACATGGTTAAGGGGGTTAACAGTTGACTTACTAGATCTTTTGTCTGTGCATGTTGGATATCACATTGAGTGGCCATTCACTGCTTCTTCTTTAGCTCCATGTGCTCAATACACGTAGAAGTCAGATACACATCTCACCATTTGCCACCTTGCTTTCGATTTCATTCATCTTACTTTACTATGGGAGAGAGTATCTGTACTCCATTCCCAACCCTCCTCCTTTATTCGGGCTTGGAAATGGCTCAGCAGTAGCAGAGGCGTAGTTATTCGTTGCTACGTACACTGTCGTACAGTACGTCGTTACTACAATGGTACGATACAAGCGATTTGATTCAGCCATAAAAGATTATATGCGTTATTTGGTAGTCGAGTCCGCCTACTCTGGTATCCATTCTACTCGTTCGCAGCACGAGCGTAACCAGTGCGACCTCCTCGGATACGTTTGTGAAGAAACTGAAGACTCGTTTATTTAACATCTCTTTTAACTGACTGTTTAAAGTGCACTTGACTTTAGCTCTCACCATGTTCAATGCGCTGAACCAAATTGACTTGATTGATTGATTAATTGATTGATTGCATCCACTGTCCATCGCCAGGCGACGCTTTGGATCTTCTCATTAAACGACTGCCTAGTAATGGAGTAATGGAGAGATTTCTGTGGAAATGTAAATGTTTAACGTGTTGGTTCAGAGCCTGCGATCAAGGAAGTGAGTCGATGTGCGAGTTTTTGCTGCAGACCGGAGCTCCGATCGTTCCGAACGCAACGAACGGACAGAACGCTTTTCACGTTTCGTGTCTTTTGGGGCAGATCAATTGTGCCCGACTTCTACTGCAGGTTGTAACTTTAGTAAGCTTACATAATAGGACGTGCTAAAATAATTAGCTAACATAATAATAGTTATTCTATGGAATGTAATTTCATTTCAAGAAAGACATTTTTGTGTATTTTTATTCAAAATCTTCCAATTTTTAAGCGGTTCTGTTTATTTGAGTTTAAAATACAGTCCTGAGAAGCTTATTATCGGGTGTTTTGTCATGTAAGATACCCTCGACAGTCCCTTTTATTCTGTGGTTATCAACTGTTGGACAGGCAGGAAGTAATGGAGTGGTAATAACATTGGCATTTTTTAGAAATCTTTATTCACATATGCAGATAACATAAGATAAACATCATCCTTAACTAACAATTACACATTCTGTTATTGTACAGTTGACAAAATAAAGTGGTTTCTTAGAGAACCGAAGTGTAAAAGACTGTTGACGACTCTTAACAATATCATGTATTAGATTCAATCCAAGCATTTCACGAATACAGTCAATTGTTATGTTATCGTAAGCATCAAAGATTTTGCATACAGCTTGCTGTATTGCTTGGGTGCTAGGACAAAATGTCCACGGACAAATATGTCATGGACAAAATTTCATGGACAAAATGTCATGGGGACAAAATGTCAGCGGACAAAATCTAACCCTAACCCTAAACCATGACATTTTGTCCCCATGACATTTTGTCCGTGACATTTTGTCCCTATGACATTTTGTCCGTGACATTTTGTCCCCATAGCATTTTGTCCGTGACATTTTGTCCGGCCACGATTACCGGTATTTGTGTTTGCTGTTATTCCAGCAAAATCCTGATCTTGTGAACATCGCAACTTTTGAGGGCAGTCTTCCTCTTCACCTGGCCTGCCTTCTTGGCCAAACTGAAATTGTCGCGTTCTTGCTCATCTTCGCCAAGCATCAGCTCGACAAGACATCGAGCAACATCAACCGCGCTTCGAAAAAGTTGCGAAAGATGGTCAACGCGCGCGGCCCTGCGCCAGACGCCACTGCACATCGCGGTGGCAAACCGGCACGTTGCGCTTGTGCAGTATTTTCTTCGCGGCCGCCTGGTGGTGAATCCGGAAGGTTCGAGGCGAAGTTCGGAATCTGATGTCGGCAGCGAATATATATCAGCGTCGTCGGACGACGCGTTGCTCGACGCGGACGACAGTAGGTCGGCGAGTTATTCTACCGAGTTGGAAATCCTGTTTTCCGCTGACATCGACGCAGCGACACGGAGGGTAAGACCCCGCTGCACGTGGCGGTTCTCGGCGACGGCAAGGTGTCGCAGACAACGACATCGCCGGCATCCTCTTGCTTCACAACGCCGACTTGAATCGCGAGATGACGATGTCGCACAGCTCGACGATCGTACTCATGGAGGCGGTCCAGCGGTCCGACCTCGAGCTCGTCGATCTTCTGCTGAGTCATGGTGCCAAGGATGACCAGCTGCGCGTTCTCAGAACGGCGGTGATGCTGCAAGATGACGGCATCATCAGCCGTCTCGTCAAGCGTCATTCCTACCTCGACTCCGACTACAAGGTCGGTCAGAAGCGTCTGAGAGAGTTTCTCCTTCGGACGACGGCGGCGGCAGCGGAGTCTGCCGCCGATCTTTCGCTGGCCGCGGCGTTGGATCCGTTTGCGATCATGATCTGCTGGCACGGTCTGGCTCTGCAGAAGATCATGCAGCCGTGGGTCCAGGCGGCCTGCGAGCATCACATCAGACATCGAATTCCCGACCAGCTGAAGGAAACGTCGACATATCCTTCGTTTTTGCTTCTCTTTGTCACGAGAGTCGACATATCGGCCAACAGCCTTTCAGTTCTTCCGAGTTTTCTCTTCTCGTTGCCGAATTTAAAAGTCCTCAATGCCTCATTTAATCAGGTACGATGAGCTTTATACTTTAAAAGCATGTTTGCACACAAACACATGCACCCATTTACTTCCAATTCTTTTAAACTAGGACTGGTAACGATTAATTCAATTTTGATAGTTAGCTTTTGATAAATTAACGATTAGTTAATAGTTAGTTTCTATTAAATAAAAAAAACTTCTATAGTTACCATTACTGATAAAAATATGATATTTCACATAATATTCAGTTAAACAGAGTAGATGGCACAAGCATTCTCTCGCTCAGATGTCGTCGGATAACCAACTATGTAAACACATGAGCATATTAACCCTATATTGAACAATGTTAACTGCAGGCAACATAATGAGTATAGGGTTAACCAGGCAACATTGTTCAATATTGGGTTAACAGTGTTTGAGTCAAGTGACAAACGTATCTTACTCGCTAAATAGTCGTTTACACAGAACTGAGGTTGCTAGTGTGCACAGCAGTCTTAGCCAATAAAAAACATCGGTTCATCAATTAATGAAAAAATTAATCATTAAAATAAATTAATGATTAATCGATTAATTAATCTTTAATTTTCGCAGCCGTACTTTTAAATGAAGCAATAGAGTTCGCTTTCATAACTTTGTCAGGTAGTGTGTTCCACATTGTTATTACAGGGTGGCGCAAAAAAAACTGGACTAGCCACATTTAGGTTTGCATTTAATATAGTCCGTTTTTTATTGCGCCACCCTGTATTATTACTGCTATTATTATTATTATTATTATTATTATTATTATTATTATTATTATTATTATTATTATTATTATTATTAAGACAGCTTATATAGCACCATGGCATAGCAAAGGTCAAAATCAAGGGCACTTTAACAGGTGTCATTTGAAAGGGCCGTTAAAGCATTAGTCTTCAAATTTTGCTGGAATGAGGTAATCAAGTTGGAAGTCAGGACATTCACGGGCAATGAGTTCCAAAGGAGTGGATTGCCACGAAGCTGATCTCTTACAGACAGTGCCTAATCTAGACTTCTGGACTCAGGGGGGGGGTAACTGACAAGGCCGGGGGAAGTCAGCTAGGGGTCTGCTGTTAGTTGATGTAGTATGCCAAAATTTCCTGGGGAATTTGAAATTTCCGGGGGGGAAAGGGCAATTTCCCCTCCCCAGAAACAGCCTAGATTAAACCCTGCTCACAGAACTTGGCAGTCTTGGCAGTAGAAGACTGGGTCCCATTCCTTTATTTAGATTGTTTGAAATGCTAATAACGTCCACTTTGACTCAATTGATGACGGCCGATTTAATTTTAGATTCGTGCCATCACGAAAGTTTCCAAGTCGGGAACGTTCGAGCAAGAGTTTTCGTCAAACCTTCCCGTCGATTTCCAGTTCGACGATTTCGACGACGACATCGACACCGACTGTCCGATGCTCGAGGAACTCGATCTCCAGAAGAACCACATCTTCATTCTGCCACCGTCGCTTTTCAAATTGCCTTCGCTGAGACGCCTGAATGCGTCGAGTAACCAGATCTGCAGCCTTCCGTTCGACATGTGGACGAGCAGCTCACTGGTGGAACTTAATCTGGCGAACAATAGTCTGGACAATCTTCCCTATTACCCCGACAATTCAGTTTCCGAATCCTGTGACCAGAGAGACCATTCCTCCTTGTCGGGCTTTTCTCCGCCCCCCGGCATGGAAGCAGGAAAGGGCAACGTGTCTTTTCCATGTCAGCACACCATGAACTATTCCGGCGTCGAAATCGGCGATGCCGTGCCGATCGGAGAGCAGGCCGATCTGCGGAAGGAATATTCGGCGATCCCGGCTACCTATGTCAACTGCTGGCAGGAGCGAGTACAGGTGGAAATCGTGTCGAGCGCCCAAGATTTCGATAAGAAAGTTGAACAGCATTCGCAGCTTAAAGAGCTCGTGCTTTCCGGAAACCAGTTTGACGAGGTTCCCTACGGACTGCCGTGCTTGGCTCCGGGTCTCGAGAAGCTCTGTTTGGCTCACAACCGGCTCAGGGAGGTCGGCTCGCCGAGTCTGTACCCCGCTCGGTTGAAGTCCCTCGATCTGTCTCACAATCTGATTTCCTGCGATGTCAAGAAACGCAAGAGTATTCCGATCGCCGATAGAAGTGGTGTTTTACCGGCCGTGCATTTTTCCTCGCTATGCTTCAGTCCATTCCAGTCAAGAAGGTATTTCTTATTTTGGTATTTAAAATCAGGAGAAATCAGTTGATTCATTTTATGTTATTTAGGTCGGGTCAGGTCTTCGTCCTCCAGCTGTGTCCAGCTATCGATTTCTCCATGACATCTCTCCAAAGTTCTCTGTCCTTTGCTATTTCTTCCAAAGTCATTCGGTGTCTTCTGTCAGTTTTTCCATTGAGATTCAGCCCTTCCATGTGCAGATCCTCTTCCATTCCGTCCACCCATCGTCTTTTCAGTCATCCTTTAGATCTTCTCCCCTCTGGTTTGTTGTTGAAAATTTGTTTTGGGTTTCTTATGTTATTAGTTGGAGCCATTCTTAAAAGCTCGTTTTAGGAATATTAAAAAGTGCAAAGATATTTCTGTGGAAGAAATTTTTTTAACAGGATTATATAGGAGGTCAATTTTGGCTTATTTATTTGTTCTGCCAATTTTTTTATCACTTTGCAATTGCTGATATTTTTTTTACATATTAAGGATTTCAAAGTTAGTAGATTCAATTTAAATAATTGAGATTTAATTTGAGATTTTGAATTTAAGATTTCTTCTTCATCATCGTATATTCTTTGCACTGTGCAAATCCTTTGGTAGCTTTGCCATTCAACTCTTTTCCTTCGGTGTCTTGTCTCAGATTTATATATTTTGAATTGTTTATTGAGCGTATGAACCATTAAGTTCAATCGCATCTTCTCCACATCATGGTTTAATTGATCACTTAGCCCAACAATGATCATGTGATATAATAGAAATATAAGCAGGGTTATTTCTAGGATTGTGAATTGGTTGGGGGGGGGGGTCGGTAAAATTTGGGGGTGCAAGAAAAAAAAGAAAAATAACCTATCAAGTCTCAAAAAAGTCTGAAAAGCAAAAAAAAGGTAATCTGGGGGAAAAGTGTGGGAGTGTTACTTCTCCAATTGAGGGGTGTTTGGAGCTAATTAGTATGCATTTTGTATGCATACCATTGTCACATTAGTACATTTTGGGGTGTCGACCTAAAATTGGGGGGTGTTAGGAGGTGTAAAAATATCCATGAATATAAGAGATATGGCCTCTAGGGAGTCTAGGCTATTCAGCTGGACTTTCAAAGCTAAGCGATTAATTTTTGGTTTATCTCTCTGTCTCTGTCTCTGTCTCTCTCTGCCTGTCTCTGTTTCTGTCTCTCTCCCCTCTGTATCTCTCTCACTGTCTCTCTATTTGTCTCTCTCTTTCTCACTCTCTCTTTTGCAAATCTGAATATTTAAAATATGGTTTCCTGCTGGTATTTAAGGACTGTCATTAGCAGGGCATGATTTGTGGGGAGGAAGGGGGGATTCCCCCCTCCCACTGCCCAACTGCATCCCCCCTACTGCTATATTCCTTCACCACTATATCCCCCTACTGCTACATTTTCCCAACAACTACATCCCCCAAACTCTTTCCCTCCAAATATTTCCCCCACTGCTCAAGTCACAAATCGCACCCTGGTCGTTAGCGTTAACATGGCGTCTTTCCCACGGCTATCCTTGAAGTAGGCCTACAGCTCTATTAACTCTGCACTTGCTGGCAACTTGCGCTGCCTACATTAAAGCGCTTTGATGTTGCCGGCGCTTGAGTTCGCATCATTTAGAGGCTGAATTGAAATTACGGTTAACCAGTCAAGGTTAAAAGGACCGAAACATGCTCTTGGGACCGGTTAACCGCTAACAGCCTTAATTTAAAACAGGATTATGCGGGAATCATAATTTGAAGCATCGTTTCTTTCGTTCCCATTGTTTAGTTTTTCTCCGGTGATGACGATGTCTGCGTCGAATCCAATGCTTCGTCGGTTCTCGTCGTCAACCCTGTCCTCGTCTTCGCCTACCCTTTCGACTTTGATGATGACACCGTTGGTGTGTCATCATCGTCTTCATCAGCAGTTTGTTCGACTTAAGTCGCTGAAGCTTGACAACAATCGACTGACGAAATTCAGCGTCCGTCGTGAAGCTGAGGTTGACGTGGATACGCAGTTTAACGTGGCGAGGGACGGAAGCCCAAAAGCAAAGCTTTCGTTTGAATATCCACTTTCAAGGGGAAGTCAAACATCTGTAATTATCTTATTCATCAATATTACATTGAAATTAATTTGTTTGATAACTGATGTATGCTTGTTGAGGGCGGGAAGATGGCAGAAGTGGTTACATCCTGGGCAGGCACGCTGACGGAATGGGTTCAACTCCCATAGGAGTCCCTAAGGTCAACTCAGCCTTACTCGCTAGTGAGCGGTTATAGCATCAAATTGATGAGCAGTGTTCGCTGCGAAGTCTGCACCGAATACAGGGCAGCGGAAACCAAGCGTTAAGGACGGGACCCAGAGATAACTCTGGAAAGCCCATATTTATGTCCAATAAATTACTATAATCACTGTGTATAAACCGAATTAACGTATAACTCCCTATCTAATATCCTCATGATGATTAACAGATATTAATTGAATAGCTGGGTGCTTCATCTATTACTTTCTGATTTATTTTACAGCAGAGAGATAAGGGTCGGTTGAAATCCGACCGATTGGAGCAGAAGGATTTGTCGGATTGGTTGCTTTATCCGAACCTGATTCTTTTGGATCTTAGCAACAACGATATCGATTCACTTTCAGCTGATATCAGCGACTTGACTCAGTTGGCAGAACTGAAGATTTCCTCAAATAAAATTAGAGAAGTATTTCTAAAGGAGTTTAATTTCTATTATAATAGTTTTGTGATAGGTGTCAATACCTACGATTTCAACCGATTTTTTGCAGCATTTTAGAAATTACAGTTTTTTTTAATCTTATATGGATGCAGTGGCGTAGCGTGGCTTTTGGGGGCCCGGGGGCATCTTTGCCATGGGGGCCCCAGAGTTTCGAGCTGGCGAGCAAAAAAAACAAAAAAACGTCATCACCTCCTATTTCATCCTGACGAGCAAAAAAAAGAGGTCGTCAGCACATCATTTCTAGGGTTAGGGTTAAGAAGGTAGGGTTAACCCTAGGTTAACCCTAACCTAACCTTAGCTTAGACCCCTCTTCGGGGGGCCCCCCAGCCCGGGGCCCGGGGGGCTGTCAACAAAGTGCCCCCCCCGCCCCCCCCACGTTACGCCACTGAATGGATGCAGAGAGGAATGGAAACAATGGAGCCCTGTACCTGTCCCAGGACAGAGAATATGATGATGATGGTTGTAATTAGAAGCTTAGATTTGAGGCAAAGATGTATGTTTCATAGGGTTTATACAGTTTAATATTGTTATGAATTCTAAAATCTGCTACTCTACTTCTATGCATCAAATCTGCTTTATCTTAACTTGTATAGCATTCACTTATTTATGGTGTCCACTTTTGTTAATGAGCAGTAAACCATACTAGGAAAAAGTGTCAACTGGCGCTATAGAAGTTGATTGATTATTATATGTGGTGGGCAGCCATGACTGACTGATGTATAATTAAATTGATTAATTAGCATTTTCTCCTACTTTCTCCTACTTTCTCCTCTTTTCTCCTACTTTCTCCTATTTTCTCCTACTTTCTCCTGTTTTCTTCTATCTTCACGTGTGTTGAATTTGTTTGCTAGCTGCCTCCGGAGATGGGACTTATGAAAAAATTGTGGTTTCTGGAATTTTCTGGTTGTCCCGTTGAAGAAACTCTCCGTTCTCTGTTGGGCGAAAAAATATCGAGAACGCTGACGGTTCTCAGCTATCTGAAATCAGTCAGAGAAGAGTTACGTGCATCATTTAGACTTTGATTCTTTGTTTAAATTGTAGTCAAAAGGTTCTTTAAGACAGAACCAGCACACGCTGTAGTAATAATTACGCTTTCGTATTTGATATTTTGTAATATAATGTAATGTCGCATTTATATAGTGCCTCTTATATTTCTTCTCAGAGCCATATATCAAATCTCACTTTAAGCATTGCTCCAGCATTGATTGTTTGTGCTGAAATTTTTAAAAATAATTTTTTGCAGAGCAAAACCGTTCAATCGTATGAAGCTGATGTTTGTTGGAAAACAAGGAATTGGGAAAACAACTTTACTCAGCCATTTGCGCCATCAAACGGGAGACAGGAACAAATTCACGGTCAGTAAAATTGCAGCAGTGTTGTGCTTTCTGGTTAAGTGCATAGGATGCGTTGTTGTTGTTGAACTGGTCTAGTGGCCATCTTGTTGATTGGCTTATATTAGCTGTTTTATTAGTATTTATTGTGAATCCTTTGTGAAACATTTTCTGGTGTAATTGATGAATTTTCTTTATTTCTATTAATTTGTGTTTGATTGTCAAGCACTGGGCGCAACGAATGGGTCACGAAATGAAAGGCAAAGACCTCAGAGGTGAAAACATTTCGACGGTTGGCGTAGACATCGGAACTTTTGACATCCAAAGAGGCAGTGAAAAGGTTGTCTTCAGCACCTGGGACTTTGGCGGACAGGTACAGCTAACCATCATCATCATCATCATCATCATCATCATCATCATCATCATCATCATCATCATCATCATCATCATCACCAGGTTCTCTGTCCTGAGATAGGTTCAGGGCTCCATTGTTTCCATTCCTGTCTGTGCCTTGCTTCTTCTTTGATTTCTGCATAGGTGTGCATCAGTTTTCATCATCCAGTCCAGTAGCATCCTCCTTGATCTTCCTTTTGTCTTTTTTCCTGCTATACTTCCCTCCATTACTGTTCTAATCAATGGCTCTCCTAGGTAGCTAATAAACAAAGAATAAAATTGCTTAACCCCTTGAATACGGAAATTTAGCGGCCTGCTGGATAGGCGCATATAGCCTAATCGCTGGGGAAGCTAGGGTTTAAAGGGTTAACATATTGAGCTCAAAGGGTTTACCTATGTGTTACTTTATACTTGACTGCCCATGGCCTTTTGGTTGCCTATTTGGAAAAGGACGTTAAGGTTTTTTCGTGGGAAAATAAAGAAGAAAATTTACAAACAGATAAGTGTGAACCCTTAGTTTGAAGAGTAGCAATTCCCTGGCATCTCTCCATTTAGCATCGCTGGGTATTTTTTTATAATTTTTACTAATAATAAACAAACTGACTAACATTATAATCAACATAATTTCTCGATAAACTAGTAAACAGTTATTGTTCAATTTTACCATATATATGGTGTTAACTCTTGTAATATGTTTATTAGTTAAGTATTAGTAGCAAGTTAAGTAGCAAGTTAAGAACTTGTTGTAGTAGCTCACTGTTTATCTTATGTGTATCTTATGTAATGATGTTAAGTAATTGAATCTTGTAAAATATCAAATATGAGATGAGATGAATAAAAAAATAAATAACTTGTTGAAATCAAAATGTGAGATTGCCCTTTAAAATGCCCAAGTTTATCCGTTGGTGACTAGTTCCTTCTCATCGAACCCCCAGTTCCGCCCAGAGTCACCTCATGCAACATGTAATGTTATGTCATGTCTTGTCCATCTATTCGTCTCGGCCATATCGTGCTACCACACCAAACAGCTTCAACCTTAATTCCCGGCCTCTATGTAAATGAAATGTGTTTATTGTACTGAGTACAGACCTGTTTTTATTTATTTATTTGATAACATTTATTTTATCTGAAGAGTAAAACAAAGGAAACTCCATCTATTTGGACACAAAGAATGAAAGAGGACAGAAAGATCAAAGCTCTAATGTTTGGAATAATGTAGGGTGCCAATGAGAAAGGAAGACCACACAAATAATGGTGTGATGATATTGAAGAATGGTGTGGAAGCAGTTTACAGGATCTTAGTCACAGAGCAACGGACAGAAAAGAATGGCAGAAAACTGTGGAGATGGCATTATACACCAACGGGCGATGAGCCCACGGTTGATGATAATGATGATGACGAAGATGGCAACGGTGACAACTAGGAGGACGATGATGATGTTCATATATTACTTTATGAGAATAAATAATGGTGTACTTCCTTATACTGTAGTCACTTCTTATCAGTTTCAGACAGCGAGATGATGTGGTTTCATCATCACAGGAGGTGTTAAAATTCCTCTATTTCCGTTGTTTCTTGGTTTTTGTTCAGTTACTATTATTTTTGATTTGTTTTTCATAGTTTCATATGTTTTTAGAAAGAGTATTACGCAACGCATCAGTATTTTCTGTCGAAACGATCGCTTTACGTTGTTGTTTGGAAAGTGACTGATGGTGAGGAAGGAGTGAATGAAATTCTGCGTTGGCTCATTAACATTCAGGTCTCTGGTCACGTGACTATAAACGTTTTTTTACTAATCTTTGCAAAATGCCACAAGTGCAAGATGTTCATGTTTATAAGGAGCATTTGGTGGAGAAATGGGTAATGTTAAATTTATTAATGGACTTTGTACAAATTTGGTGGAAGAAGCAAATTTTTGTGCATGAATTTTTTCTATGTTATCATACTTACTGATTAGTTCATAAATATTCATGTGTTGATATTCATAGCCACCTCTTTAATAAAACTATTTGCGAACCTATTTTAATGATGGTTTTATTCGTGATGTCGTCTATTTTCTGTGAAATTCAGGCAAGAGCGCCCAACTCTCCTGTCATAATTGTCGGAACTCATCGAGACGCCCTGAGGAAAAACTTTCCTCGGGCACGGTTGGACGACCTCGGGGAGCTGATCGAGAGAAAGTACATCCAGGTGGCCGACCCGGATAAACTGGGGCTTCCCCGGGTGCTCGGGCACCTGGAGGTCAGCTGTAAAGGGGGTCTGATGTCGAGAACATACATATCGCAGTTGGTGGATATGATATGGAAGGTTGCCAATGAAGAACATCAACCAGGTCTAAGATGCATCATTAATTAATTAGGTCTAAGATACCTCATTAATTAATTGGGCCAAAGATGCCTCGTTAATTAATTAGGCCAAAGATACCTCATTAATTAATTAGGCCAAAGATACCTCATTAATTAATTAGGCCAAAAATGCCTCGTTAATTAATTAGACCAGAGGAAGACCGAGGAAAACGTGGATGGACAACATCAGAGAAGACATGAACATGAAAGGAATTTCAATCACAGAAGGAAGAAGATTAACAGGAGATAGAGGACATCTTGAAATATTTCTGCCTAGCTATTGGCACTAAAGAGTTAGCAGAAAGCACGTTGCGGTTAATGATGAATAGAATTGGAAATTAGAAATATAAGTTTTTACGTTACGTCTGAAGCGTACTAATTTACAGGTAGTCAAGGTACTCGTCTTCTTGATCAGTTGGTTCCAGCCAGTTACCTCTATCTTCAGGACGTTGTCATGAAATTGGCGGAAGAAAGGAAACGCGAAGGAAAGGACCCGGTTCTATACGCAGGACAATACAAGTACGACCTCATTGAATCACATCCATTCTCTGTGTACTGTTTTATGAAACAAAATTCTCTCAATTTCCTTCCTTTGTGCTTGACCAGGAAAATGATTTTAAGATTTGTTTGATAATTGTCTTTGCCAAATTACGGTTAAGGGTTGCTCATATCATATATTTGGATTTCTTATTTAATTTTAATGTGCATTTGTAATTTATAGTAAATCCTGCTATATCGAAGATCAAGGGACCATGATCAATATATATACAAGTTTCTATCCGAGTTTCTATATTGCGAATTCTGGGTCATAGAAAGCCAAAATTTCGGCCTGGACAAATGTGCATATCTGGCTATTACACCATCTAAGATTTTCATTTTATGTAAAAATATTGATCTGCATCAACAAATGTTAAAAATTATAATGTCTACGACTACATAAACAAATCAGATGAAATAAAAAGTTTAAACCAATATCTTAAATTATGAAAGTCTCTCTCTAAAATCCCAATGTTTTTGTTTATCAACGCTGGAAACTAACGAGGTCAGGGTGGCCAACCAAGCAGCCTGATTGACCTTATGGACAAAGTACAGTAATTAAAGTTTCTATAGTTGTCTCCAGGAGTGGAAGTCTAGAATGAGAGAGATTGGCGTACCCCTTCATCGGCTTTGGTTATTTGATGGCCTGCTTATTCAGCCACAGGTGTAAACTTGGATGAAAGAAAGGGAGACTCCTATGCCTTTCCCCATATCCTAGCCCAGTGTTTCCCAAATTGTGGGTCGCAGGGCTCAGTCTAGTGGGTCGCGGGAGTCGCGGGAAATTACATTCATAAGTGTCATTTTCTAACCAATACCATTATGCCACAAGCCTTGAAAGTTGCAAGTAGGCTTAGGTTTTAAGAAACTTATATGCCTGCAATCCTCCATATATGGCTTATATTAAAGTGAATAGTGTTTTAACCAATTTTAGTTGACAATTAGTTTTGCGGGGTCGCGGTGTGCTACAAAGCCGCTGAACTGGTAGCAGTTCCAAAATGTTTAGGAATTTAGGGAACCCTGTCCTATAGTATTTTCTAAAATTAACCCTATTTTGACATAACACAAGGAAAGTGTATTCATACCATTTTGCTCTGAAACTCCAATAACAATAGGGAATCTGTTGCATAATGGACTTCACAGCCTAGCAGTTAAGCGATTTTGCCATACTCATAGGATTTTTAAAACGCGTAATAAAGGTATGTTATTGCAAAAGTTCATAGAAGATAATTTTCAAGAAATTTCAATATTTATTCCTCTTTTTGTCCTATTTGACAAAAATATGAATAATTTTGCCTAATATATTTTGTCATAATTTTCATTAGAATTGAATCAGAGCCTTTGTTTTGCCATTTATTCAAAATTCAGAAGATTCATTTCATCTAACGTTCACCAGATGGCCCCAATGCATTTTTAGAAATATTTTACGTTCTATGATAAGGGTCGCAGCATGTTATGAAACCTCTGAAGTGGACCGTAGTTCCAAAATATTTGAGAAACCCTGTCCTAACCTACCAGGTACTTTCTTGAAAAGTGAGGAGGGCTTGCGGCCTCATAGATGCTTATGCCTATGCATCCAGCGGTCAGCATAATAATTCCCTTCAAGGGACTAGTGAAGCTGTTCTTGGTGATCCTGGCTGCTGGCTGCAAAGGTTTGGGGTGGGAGAGATTACAGTAATGTAATGTAATGTAACAGAATATTTGTATAGCACCTCTTCTGAAGAATCACTCAGTAGCTCTCAGTAATAGACACTAGCTGGCTGAAGAAAGGTTTCCCAGGGCCGTTGATGACTGGCACTTAAACTTTGATATAAGCAGAATTTCGATATAGCAAATACAATAATTATATCTGGATTCTACTGTACATTGGTGTGTTTATTAATGATATATGTTTCTACCTGTAGTTTGACATTTTGGGTGAATTTTGATCATTGAATTTATTTATTTTTCATTCGTTATTTTCTGTAGACATCTGGTGATTGGAAAGATGGAGGAGATGTATGGGGTTAGTTTTCAGGATATCTCCGAACTGAACCAGGCAACACAATTTCTGCACGAAAATGGTAATACACCATTAAATTTTTTAAAAATCATTTAGATGGCTACAATGACTTCTTAAGCTTCATGTATTTTATTTTGCACGTCCTTGTTGCTTTTTTAGGCTTCTATGGATTTGATTGACTGCCTGGAATGTTTCTGTGATTTGAAATTCAGAGTATTGCCCCTACTTACCGATAGAAAAATTCAAATCATGACTTACTTAATCACAAAGTAGACCAGTGCTTCCCAACGTGTGTTCCGCGGCACACAACTGTGCCACAGCAACGGTAGAAGAGTGCCGTGTCAATGTTGGAAAATAGCAAACTAATAATGGTGCTGTATTAATTGTTAATTATAAGTTGAATTATATCTCTTCAATGAAGTTAAGCATGAAATAGTGAAACAGATTACAAATCACACCCTGGCATTACATATTCACAGTATTTATTTTATTTAGTTAATTTGAGATTAAATGCATTTGTATTCTGTACAGATTTTGTACTTATCTAGGCATACTGCTGCACTATGAGGACATAAATCTTCGTGACATCTACTTTCTTGATCCTCAGTGGCTCTGTGATATGCTCGCCAGTGTAATTACAATTCGAGAAATCAATGGCCTTGTAAGATCAGGTCAGAATATTTCGTTTAAGAAATCTATTTTCAGATGAATCGTTTTTTATATGCATTGATTTATAAATGAGGGGTGTGGTAGGATATCTTGTCATGCACTGTTTGTCCACAGTTATCCGGAAAAGAGATTTATGCTATGTCAGAATTGATGTATGTTTATTTTCACTTGTTTGGTGTCTTAGTGGTATTTGTTGTACGATATGCCACACTAATCAGTTCCTGGTTATTGTTATTATTAACCAGAGAGTAGCAGGTTCGAATCTTACCTTTGCCACTGCTTAGCGACCTTGGACATGTTGTTCAATGTTCATCCGTAAATGTCTGTGAGGAGGGCAATCAGAAGCCACCTTGCTCATCTAATCCCAGGTTCCAAAAAGCCAACTGGACCTGCCTTTATCACCATCATCACCACCATCGTCATTGTCATCTTCACCATCATCATCATCATCATCTTCACCATCATCACCACAAACATAGTCATCATCATCACCACCACCATCATCGTTATTGTCATCATCATTTTCAGTTTATGAATATATTAAGTGGTCCCGATTGGTCAAGCCCTGGTCGTTTCAGATGTGGTCGAACGATGGAGTGTTTCCAGGGCGTGGGAAACGCTCCACTCGCTAGGGACGCGGACAATAGTGTCGTAAGAAACGGCGCTATAAAGCTCCCTATGGCTTCCTTTAGTAACCACGTTGGGAGAGGATCGGTCGAGCATTGTTTGTTCGGTGACACTTTAACCCACGCCGTGACTTCTTCAATTGACGGTGCATCAAATCCAGAGAGAGAGAGAGGGTCACCTGGTCTGTTGACAAAACTGATGATATTAATATGTGACGCTGTTGTAGGATTGATGATGGTCGACGACTTGAAACTGCTTTTCAAAAAGATTTCTTTTAAGTCGCAAGACATTCGGTCGTACATTGTCGACCTTCTCCAGAAATTTGAAGTTGCCCTGCTTTGGAATGAGTCTAGTCTTGTCATTCCGTCGTTGTTACCGATGGACCGTGACCTGATCATTGGTCGACCCGGTCAGAATGACGTCATCGTGAGTCGTAACATCTGTTGCTAAATTATTTTCTTACCTTCTTAGTAGTTATTTTAATGTTTAAGTTTGTTGTCTTTCAGTGTGTTTATTTTTGATTACCTGCAATTAAGACCCATCTTGATATTAATTAATTAATTAATTCTATGTCAAAAGTCTAAATCAGAATCGTTTTTGATTATTTAATTGGGTTTAAAGTAAGAGTGGGAAGATGGCAGAGCAGTAACATGCTAGAGAGGCATGGTGATGGAAGGGGATTGAGTCCTGCTGGAGCCCTAAGGTCGACTCAGCCGTATTCGCTAGAGGGCAGTGGTAAAAATGAGGAGCAGCGGTAAGCTGTGAGGTAAAACGTGGGTCTGGGGAAAGTAATGGCAACCTACCTCAGATTAATGGCTTATGCCACCTGCATAGCTGATTGCCTAGACTGGAGGAGATAAGCGCCGGACCCCATTGCTCGTACTCGAGCACAGAACCTACATTTACCTTTAAAGTAAGATTATTTTGAATGAATGAATGAATGAATAAATGAATGAATGAATGAATGCTCTTCCCGCCTCAGTGACATCTAGTACATCCTTCGAGGCGTTTGCAACTGCCCTCAAGAAGCATTTATTTTGCACATCTTATGAACATTTGTAAATCGCTCTTGATTTTAGCTCCAGCTCTGTTATAGCGTTAAATAAATTATCTAGGGAATAGAATAGAATAGAATGAATGAATGAGTCCATTTCTCTGGCACACTTTTACACAAATGCGCCTTAGCTGATAAACAAAAAAGATTTTAGCAAACAAGAAAAGTCGATGTCGAACAGAAATAGTTGAACAGGAAAAGTTGATTTTCTGTAGTATTATTTTATTTTTCAGTTTTGCTGTTGTGCTTTAAGTTTCTTGCTTTAAAATTCAGTTTATTTTGTCTTTTAGATTCCTGTTCAAGGTTCTGGAAAAGACATTTCGGATTGCTTCCTCTCCAGCCATAATAGTAAACGTATAACATGTTATGCTAATGGTGACCAAACTTTGACTCATAATCACTCTTGCTCATCATCAGACTCATACTGCCAACAGACTCCGAAAAACTGTGAGTTTACCTCAAAGAACAAATTTCCTGCAGACGTTGGAGAAACTGGACGTAAGTTCAGCGTAAGAAACGTTGTAAATCCTGTAATCTCAGTCGTTCGGTTGTACGTTATGTCTTATTTTCCGTCGGGATTTTGGCCACGTCTTATTACTCGGGTTTTGGGAGATTCGCAGTTTTACGAAATGTTGAAAGGCCTCTACAATTTCTCGGTTCTTCCGGTGAGTTTCGACGAGCTTACTTCTCGTCCGGCGATGATTCCCCGCTGGCGATTGTGGCAGACTGGTGCCCAGCTGCAGCTTCTCGGCTTGAACATGCTGCAGGTCAAAGAGGTCACCGATTACTCTCGCGGTCTGTTTGACTACCGGCTGTTCGATCTCGTGATAAAACCCGAGGACCAGGTTTCGTGGTCGTCTATCACGACGGACGACTTGTCGATTCTTGAAATTTTGATTCACAACGAGACTCTCGAGGTTGAAATCGACTCCGAAAAGAACGCCGAGGAAAAGTACGTCTTGTATCCCGACAGCAAAATAGTGGCCTTGCTGATGACGAGGGTCATCGAGTGCATCGACCTGCTGCTCGAAGACTGGTACCCCGACATCGGAATCCGGTTTACCCAGAACACACGAGGCATGTACCTGATCACGAGACTGGTTCCGTGCACGCGTTGTTTTCTCGAGCACAGCGGTTTCATCATGAAGGCGCTGAACGACGAGGTCTGGTCTATCGTCGATTCTCGCAGCTCGAGCTGCGCGGATCTAAATTCTGCCTCCCGGTCGTCGGAAAGTCATGCGTACGGCGCCATCATGCACCTTTCGCATCCCGAGAGAATCGGCCGAACGTTGAGCAGTTCGCGTTTGCGCGGAATTTCGAATGCGACTCATCTGAACGACGGAGTTCGGAGTTTTTCTTGTGATCGAGATGTTAAGAAGAGCGTGAACACACAGGGCCATTGTCCAGTGGAGAACAATAACGATGAAGCAGAGTACGGTTATTTGTGCTTTTCTGTTGAAATTTTAAAAGTAACACATTACTTATATACACCGTTCGGAAAAAAGGGGAACCCTTTGATAATGATGAAAACTAATGTTAACTATTTTTCAATTTTTAATTTCAAACCTCATTTTAATTCTAATAAAATTTAGTTAAACATGATCTTCATTTGAAAACATTTTTGCTTGCTTTTTTGACACACTCAATGACATAGAAAATTACATCAACCAATAAATAGGCAGTAAACTATAATCTGTGAGAGCTGACAGCAAAAGTTGCAAACCGCTCAAACAAATAAACTTCTGTTGAAATTTTGTTTCAATTGGTGCAGGTTTGAGAGAGTTGTTGCCATATTTTTTGGGGTTCCATTTTTTGCTGGAACAGTGTATATTTGGTGTTTTGAGGTATATGGGCACTTCAGTTTTTCTGGGGCACATGTAATATGCATCGTATGTCAATAACATAATTATAATACATAATATGCACACATATGTCATTCATATATGTTATGTATTCTATGACTGAATATAGCATTGCAGTCGGATTGTTAATTGACTATTGCTTTCGCAGTGTTCAATGTTTTTCTGATATGCAACAGACCGATTATGCTGAGAATCTTGATTCTAATGCTGAGAATCTTGCCTTTAGATGCTGAGAATCTTGCCTTTAGATGCTGAGAATCTTGCCTTTAGATGCTGAGAATCTTGCCTTTAGATCAGCGATTCTCAACCTTTAAAGTACCGTGACCCCTTCAATTCAATTCCCCATGATGTGGCGACCCCCAACCGTAAAATCACTTTCGTTCATAATGTAAACTGTTAAAAGTAATAATGCTACAACAATTAAAATGTTTGAAATCATCCTGATTTAAATTGTCTACAATACCTATCCTCGAATGGCAGTTAGCCTATAGCATAAAACTATTAAATACCAATGGGAAAATGTTGTACAATTAAGAGTTTTGTGCATCAAACAAGAGACGATCCCATATTTCCGAAGGTTTCAGGCGACCCCTGGCAAATCGTCATTCGACCCCTGTCGGGGTCGCGACCCACAGGTTGAGAACCGCTGCTTTAGATGCTGAGAATCTTGCCTTTAGATGCTGAGAATCTTGCCTTTAGATGCTGAGAATCTTGCCTTTAGATGCTGAGAATTCTTGCCTTTAGATGCTGAGAATCTTGTCTCTGATGCTGAGAATCTTGCCTTTAGATGCTGAGAATCTTTCCTTTAATGCTGAGAATCTTGTCTCTGATGCTGAGAATTCTTGAATTGCAGTGTACAGTGTACAACTTGCAATGTACAGTGTTGATTTTAGGCTCACGCTAAATTCGGCAGTGCCTTACTTTCTAGGTATAAATTGTATACATTTCTTATATATAACAAGTGACTTAAGGTGCAATAGAAGTATATAGGTTAATCCTAGTATAAAAGAATGGCATTTATTGATGATACTTGACTTTAACTCCTTTACCAGCCATTTATTTGTAACACAATGTAAAATGGATGGTAAAGGTATTAATATTTTTAAACTAAAAGTCAATGAAGTTTTGGCGAATAAAATACTAAAATGAATTTAAACGTCTGTCTTTGCTGACTGTTTTTAGAATTCTGAATTTAGTCATGTTACAATAATGTTATTGCTGCTGATTAAAATGCAAAAGATGACTCTCTCTCTCTCTCTCTCTCTCTCTCTCTCTCTCTCTCTCTCTCTCTCTCTCTCAATATTGCCTTTACTATAAGTTGCATTGCATCCTAAATTAACTATTGTATTCTTTAGTGTTCCATATAAGAAATTAATTTTTATGGCAGGATCTATGGTACCTACTTCAATCTCAACTTTTCTTCAGTTTTGTATGCTTTACCCTGTTTTTCAATGTTCTTGGGTTAATGAGCTTATGTCAATGACTGTTACTGACTGAGTTGTAATGTAATTTTATTGTAACAATGTGTAAAGCGCTTTTGCCTGAAGCCTATGACTTACTGCACTATATAAATTGTCGTACAAGCTGAATTAAACTAAGCAGAATATTTATTTAGCTCCTCTTCTAAAAAATCACTCAAAAGTTCTCCAGCTGCGATTACTGCATGTTGACAAAATGGAGAGTTTTATAAGTCGTTTCAAAGAGTGTTTGGGAGCGTTCAACAATTTTCTTGGATTCAATTTTTTTAGCGAGAAAGGAAGATGTAACGGCGAAACAGATGCACTGAGGACCGTTCACTGTTACACGGTGGAGCAGTGTCTCCAAGTGGCGCAGCTCAGCCGCGTCGTCTTCTGTCCGTGCCACGGGAACCTCGGTCCTTTCTTCGTTGCAAGCAGTACGGGCCTCGTGTACTCAGGCCACGTAGCTCCAGATACTGTGAGTTTCTCTGGTCGTAGAATCTAATTGTATCATCGACCATAACCACGACCTAACTACTAAGAAGCTAAGAAACTAATTTAGCAACAGATGTTATCATCGGTCGATACTTTTGAGTTTTAGAGTTGGTTCTATAGAAGTTTATAAAATTAAGTGATAATAATAATTGCTGGCAAGTTTTTATTGCTTTCTACAACAATAGGGTGTTAATGATCGTAACGAATTTTAGGTGTTTCACGACATCAGCGACAGCTTTCTGGTTGATCGTGACTCGATTATTCTAAAGAAGTTTTTGGGAAAGGGAGCTTTTGGCGCAGTCTATTCAGGAAGCATCGTCCATAAAGTAATCACGATTATCAGTTGCCTATGTCAACGTATTTTTAGCATTAATTCATCACTTTCATCATCATCATCATCACTACCATTTAACTTTGATTCATCACCTTCATCATCATCATCACCACCACCAACACCATCACCACCACCGCCGCCATCATCATCATTATCGTCATTGTCATCATCATCATCATCATCATCATCAGGTGCTCTTGTCCAGAAACAGGTTCCATACCCATCATCACCATCATCATCATCATCATCATCACCACCACCGCCACCATCATCATCATTATCATCATTGTCATCATCATCATCATCATCATCATCATCAGGTGCTCTTTTCCAGAAACAGGTTCTATGCTCCAGCATTGCCACTCCTCTCCGTCTTGAGCTTTCTTTTTCAGGGTTTCGTACTTGTTCTTTGCTATGGGATCGACCATCCACTCCATCGTCGATGTCCTTGGTCTTCCACTTTGTGTTTTCTCTTCCATCTTCCCCTCTGGTACCGGTACTTCTCTTAGCAGGCCCATTTCTTCTCCGAGGACACGATCTATCCACTTCTTTTGTCTAATGCAAATTGTGTTTATTAGGCTTTTCTTTTCTTCTATCCTCTTCCTGATCTTGTCCATCTTTGATTGTTATGTTAAAATTTATTTAATAATTTTAAAAAAATATATTTTTTCCGAAACTGCTTTTAATGCTATCTCCTCGTCCATCTCTGATTGTTATGTTAAAATTGATTTAATAATTTTTTTTAAAATGTATTCTCCAAGACTGCATTTCATGCTGGTGTAGTTTTATGGTATTCTGGTATAATATTATGAGGGTATCTTTTGATGTTGTAATCATTTTTAGCATTCAGACAAAGTGATTCCTGTTGCATTGAAGATGCTTCAACCAGTTAGACCGCCAGATGGAGCTACATACTCTCAGAAGCAGCTGTACTCTGTATGTCTGTAAAAGAATTTTATTTTTAATGCATTGTTTTCTTCTTGATTGGGGCTGAGCCATTTCTTAGTCTTAAGTCAACTTTAACAAGAAATTAAGACTAACAGCATGGAGACAATAAGCAGAAATTTAATTATGAGTACACATTTCATGACTAATATCCTCAATTTATAATAATATAATATAATAATAATAATAATAATAATAATATTATTATTATTATTATTATTATTATGAGCTTGTTTTGCTTGTTACTTTGTCCTGTATACTTAGAAATTTATTTTGGAACAGTAGTTTTTTTTATAGATACCGGGTAATTCTAAATATAGTAATATCTTTCTGGTTACTTCCTTACGGGATTACCGATCCCTTTAGTAACCTTATTTCTTCTTTTCTTCCAAGTATTTGCATTAGGTTTCTACTAGTTAAGATTAAAGTTCTGCATGTTAATTTGTTGAAATATTTGAATTTTTGAAATTACTGTATTATATAATTACTGTATGTAATCTGTATGACAAAGAAGGAATAGAATAAACTAAAACTAAAATATATTAATATGAAATTTTCTATTTGTGTAATAGATTGAAAAGGCTCGTTGGGACAGAGACCCTTTGAAGAACTGCTGCGAGTCGTACCTCAACGCTCGGAAGGAGCTGAGCATTCTTCTGATGCTCAAGCACGAGCACATGGTCCCCTTGGTCGGCGTTAGCGTCTCTCCGCTCTGCCTGGTGCTGAGCCTTGCGCCGCTCGGCGCGCTCAACTCTTGGCTGAAAAACTATTCAAACGCCGGCGCTAAGCTTTCGGTGCTGACGTTTCATCAGATAATATTTCAGGTGAGTTCCTTTCTCCTGCTCTGTGCGTCAGTGGCGGCTTCACAGGAGGGCCCGGGGGCCGTGCTCCCCCCTAATGAGTGCCTGGTCCCCCCCCCAGTGGCTCCCCCTGTTGGGACACTATACTTAACCCCTTTACCGGCCATGACTTTAAAGATTTGCTAACATGTGCGTCCATTTTATATTATGTCACATATAAATGGCCGGTAAAGGGGTTAATACTACATACCTAACAACAAATGCTTTGGCCCCCACGATTAGAAGTTGCTACCCCAACGGCCTCCCCACTTGCCAAATCCTGGAGCCGCCACTGCTGTGCATGCATTGATATATTCTTTGACTTTATGCACTGGTTAATAATTAATTGTGCTAGAAGTTTGTTGCTTTGTTTTTCTGCTGTTAAAATGTTTGTCTTATAATTATGTGTCGGGCATTTGCAAAGTGGTGCAGCTTTTCTTTTAGTATTCGGGCCCAAAAATCTGGAACTCTCTTCCAGTGGCGGTTCCAGGATTTCTTGGTGGGGGAAGATGGAATGAATTCTTAGGAAGTTGGTGGGAGGATGAAAAGAGAAGGGAAAAAATCAATAAACTTTGCCAAAAAAGACTGACAAAAGAAAATGTTTTCCCTAATTTTACTGCACTTTTACCGAAAAATAGGTTGATAAGCAAAAAAATGATCATCAACCCGCACGTTTTTTGCCATAGTTTTACTAGACATTTACCCAAAAAATAGGTTTCACATGCAAAAAAAGTGGGGGGATGTATCTCCACTCATCCCCCACGTGGAACCGCCACTGCTCTCTTCCTCTGTCCAGTAGATTTTCTAACAAAATGAGTATTTTCAATCGTAGTCGTAAAAACATCTCCTCCAGTTTGCTTCTTTTTCAGTCTGCCTTTTTGTTTTCCACTCTGATCTCTGGAGTTGACTTTATCTTTTGCAGGTGGAGTTTAAATTCCATTGATTGACACATTTGTATATTATAAATGGTGTTATACAAGACATTACTATTATTATTGCTATTATTATTATTATTATTATTATTATTATTATTATTATTATTTATTATTATTATTATTATTATTATCATTTTTTATTATTATTATTGTTATAGATTTCATGGAGACTTTAATATGATAGCAATATACAGTTTAGGTGATTTACAGAGAGATCCCACTAAAGCACTTATTCAAATTATTGTTGTTATTATTATTATTACTATTATTCTTTTTCTTATTATTATTATTATTTTAAACCAGAAATGACATTTAATTTTGTGAGACCAAGATGGTCATTGGTCATAAGTAAGAGGTTGTAATTAGATTTGTAAAGCTTTATGATACAATTTGCATATGATTTTTGAATTTTGAGATTTCAACAGTGTGATATTTCTTGACTTTGTGTGTAGGTGAGCACCGCGCTGGAGTATCTTCACTGTCACCAAGTCATCTATCGAGACCTTAAGTCCGAGAACGTTCTAGTCTGGTCTCTGCCTCCTCCGCATTCTACCGATGCTTTGTATCCAGTTGACATTAAGTTGGCAGACTACGGGGTCAGTCGAGTGGTTTTACCATTCGGAACTAAAGGATTTGCCGGAACTCTGGCATTTATGGCACCAGAGATCATGCAACACGGAGGCGAGGAAGCATACACGGAAAAAGTCAGTCTTGTCATTTTGGATAAATTTTATTATTATTATTATTATTAGCCAGACGATTTCTATAGTGCAATAAGCATGGCAAAAGTGGCCAAAGACAAGAGCGCTTTACAATACTACGAACATCTGATGGTGAATAAGTAAGTCTTAAGATTATGTAGAAAAATTCCAAGCGAGTCAGAGTTTGTGACATAGTCCGGTAGTGAGTTCCACAGTTCTGGATTGCCCCGTGTAACCGACCTGTCCCCAAACTTAGCCGTTTTAGATGGGGGAGGCACTTGTAGACGATCCGCTCCCGTATCGGTAGCCAATGGAGTTTGTTGCGAAGCAGCGACGTGACATGAGTTTTCCATCAAGCTCCAAAGATCAATCGCGCCGAGACGTTGAGCACGGATTGCAGTTTGTCGTGCAGGTTGGCGGGAAGGGCCAACAGCACACTGTTACAATAGTCAATCCGGCTCAGGACTAACGCCCGGACCAGTAGTATCGTCTCCGACACCGTGAGATATCGGCGCATCGCTTTGATCACCCGTAACTGGTGGTAGCATGAGCGGGTGACATTGGCGATGTGCTCACCAAACGACAGAGTCTCATCAAGAGTCACCCCTTTAATGTCCTATTAGTATGCAGTAGTAGAGCTTCGTTATAATGTACTTAGTGGGTATGTAAAATTTAGTAAGTTATATCTGAGGTATGTTATATTCAATGCCATCCAATATGGTAGCGCATCACACGGAACCGTACACTATAACTGAGTATACGTTATAACCAAGTTCGTTATAGCAAGCTTCTACTGTAGTTGATGCATTATGGGTATGTGCATTAGATCTTTGAAATACAAATGTATGTACAAGTACAATAGAAAAATATTGTACAGATTTTGTTGAACATTCTTCTTTTGTATCTAAGGATTTTGTTCATGCTGTCTGCTTTGGAATTAGTTTATAGGATTTTTTTGGATGTTTCTTGTACTCCATTTTGGTTAATCTTTTATTTCGGTGTAGTATTTGGGTAGATATGGTACAATGAGTGAAGTGTTGTGATAAGGATGAAATAAGTAAGAGACTGGTATGGACATGTCAACAGACTGGGCGAAAGGAGACTCCTATACAAGGCACTCTACACAATCAAATGGAAGGAAATAAAGGAAGAGGAAGACCCAAGAAAAAGTGGATGGACAACATCAGAGAAGATATGAACATGAAAGAAATTTCAATCGTAGAAGGAAGACGATTAACGATTAATGGAAGATAGAACTTCATGGAAACATTTTGTGTCTAGCTATTGCTGCTAAAGAGTTGGCAGCAAAAATGATGATGATGATGATGATGATGATGATGACTGTGAGGAAAGATAGCTGCATTTATTGCATTATGGGACATGGTCCTAGCTTCAGATTTGAAACTGCATCAACTGTTACATATAAGCTTAGATGAAGCTGTGAGTGTGAATGATCCTTGACCCTTTGCTTCAGTTTTAAGAAGCTTTTAAGAAGCTTTTTTTACCACAGTTTTACATTAATGAATTTGGTATAAACGTGATTACATCCTCAAAGCTATGAAAATTATGGACATTTTACTGTTAAACTTTATGAAATGCCTAATGATATGCATATCTAATTCTTTTATTTTACTATTTGCTATCTATTTAATGCTATTATTTAATTCTATTACAATAAATTGCATGAAAAACATTAGGTTTATACAACAGCATTACCGGTACTTTGTTTCTCCATACCCAGTACATTTATGACATGCAGTAAAACTGGAAAAAAACCATAGGAACTTCAGAAGAAAACTTGCAAAGTAGTAGCAAAATATTGCAATAATTTACAATAGTATTACTATTATTTTGTGTTACTTTCTTGATTATTAGATTTAAACATCAATCCACCATGTATTTCTTAATGTATTTCTTAATTATTAATTTTTTTGGTTGACCAATTTACAGAATAGATATCCCCTAGGCCAACCTTTTTTCTCATTTAAAATAAAATTTCAATAAACAATATATGTCAATGAATTTAGTTAAGTGTTAATTAATTATTAGTCATGTTTTTTCCCTCTTCATTGCTTCATATTGATATATGTTTATTTTAGATGTTATGAGAAAAAATAAAATTGTTATTGATTGGTTTAATTTGTCTTTGTAATAAATTTGCTTTAATGATTTGGTGAAATACTTGTCAGAATTTTCAAGAATTCTCTTAATTTTTTTGCATCTGGCTAGGTCGATTGTTTTTCGTTTGGGATGTTTATGTACGAGTTGCTTTTGCTGTGTCCTCCGTACGATGATTCCGGTGGCACTCCTGGAAGCAACATCAACATCAAGGGTCACGTTTTGGCTGGGGGTCGTCCAACTATTACAAGCAAGGTCTGCTATGATGTGCTCAATATGCCTCACTGTCACTGATCTTGTTTATGATAATTGTTGACGTTGTTCGGCTGATAGTGTGATCTTGCCTTGACAACTGCACAATATCTTTTGGTCAAATTAGGCTTTGCTTATATAATTGTCACAGCAATGAGTTAAAACAATCGTCTGCTACATGAGTTAGCAAGTCATCTTTTGCTTTGGATTTCAATAAGTAAGTAAGTAAGTAAATAAAACCTAGTGAATATATACAGTACTTCTGGGTAAGCCTGCTTACTGTTAGTCTTGATTTGAAATCGCTGTAGCCAAAAGGTGAGGATCAGTCAGGCAGAGTTGTTATATCAAAATGGTCGTAGGTAATTTGACAGGAGCAAGAATAATTTGAAGTTCATATTATTATTATTTATTAAGTTTTAAGTATCTGAGATGAACAAACATTTTAATTACCGGGGAGTTTGCAACAAATTTTGCAATTCTTAAGGAGAAATTCTGATTGACTTTAATTTTAACGAAATGGTGTAGATATGCACAGTAGCTGTTGTATTGTGGTTATTAATTTTATTATGCATATTTTGTAAAAAATCTTGCTTTAATTAATTGCTTAGTTAATTAACTATTTTACTGGCATTTGAAACTGCTTGTCATTTCTCATCAAATCTGACTACATGAAACAGTTTTGTCTACAACAGATAATTATCAACAGTGGCATCAGAGTTTTGTGCCTAATTGATAGATTTTGTGAATGCCTTGCTATGTATTCTTGTATCTATTTAGCATGTTAATTGCTATGGACTTGGTACTACTTGGGTACTGCAGAGTGCTATGGATGATATACAACATCATATAGCATAGATCCTAGTCTATAACTGTTGCGCTTGGCAAAGAATTGCAACCACAGTCAATGTGCTAATAACCAATGCCATTTTGTATATCAAAATATGTGTTTGTGTTAATAATTTGCACAAATTTTTGGGAAAATGTTATTTTACTATTAAATTAAGATTTTGTGGGAGGAAAATGCGATATTGCTACATCTCACGGTTTTCTTGAGATGAGGACATTAGTGCAGTTTTCTGTACCGATGGTATTTTTTTGCATTGCTTTACTTTGTAGGAGGTTGGTTTGCCATCAAATATTCTTGACCTCATGACCCTATGTTGGTCGTCCGATCCAAACGATCGTCCGTCTGCCACAGAAATCGTTTCTTTTCTGAGCAGAGTTGAGTTTTCCAGGCTGTGTAATGCTGTGATGCTTGATGATGATCACCAGGACGTCGTCTGCTGCTGCTCGGCGCCTCAGCATTTTGCGTTCGGTGATCAGAAAACGAGTAAGAAAACAGTCTGCATTCATTGTAATTCGGTGTAGTGTTACAAAATATTTGTAGCGCTCCTTTTTTTAGAAGAATTGCTCCTGATACAATTGCTGCATTTTGACAAAGAGATGAGTTTTAAGTCTTATCAAAAAGAGGGCTATGGATGGAATCAACAGTTGCTCAGTGATGGGCAACAAACTAAAAAACATTAGTTAAACTATAACTAAATTTAAACTAGAAGTAAGTAGTTAAACTTTTAGTTGCAAACTAACCTTCTAAAATAGTTAACTGAACTATAAAAATATAGTTAAACTTTTTGCAACTAATTTTCACATATCAGTTATGTGTTCATGAAAATATAGACAATGCTTGCAACATGAACATATCAGTCAATGAACCATTGAATTCATTAATCATAGCCTATTCAATATTTAAGTCTTAGTCTAGACTGTAGGAACAGAAGTTTGTCGAGTTTGTTTGGAAAAAATGACCCAGAAAGGAAAAGATAAAAAAGGTACTGTTATTGAGAATTTGGGACACCAACTGTCAAGTTTTAGTTAAACTATTTAGTAATTAACTAAAATTTTTCACTTAAACTAGCATTTTACCTAAACTATTTATATTTAATTAAACTATAAAGATAGCTTTAAAAATTAGTTAAATTTTTAGTTAGTAACTAATTAGTTAACTAGTTGCCCATCACTGCAGTTGCTAATTGCATATACTGGGGTTAAGGGGGTTAAGAGCATTCCAGAGGATAGAACTGACTAGCTCAAGGCCTCGTTTCAGGAATAATGTTTATTATTTTTTCATTTATTAATTATTAGATACTTTATATCTTTAATTTCTTGATTATATTTGATTTTCCAGAATTTGGATTTGGTGAGAATTGCGATTCAGTAATGTTTACTAGATTGTGCCAAAGAACAAGAAGGTCGAAAGCTTTTGTCGAATCAACAGCTTGGTGTTTTGATTGATTATAATTAATTATAATGAGAAATTGTTTTGTAGATGGACTGCTTCCCTTTAATGGAGTGGATAGGATCCAGTGTGATGTATGGTTGTCAATGCAGGGACTTGCGCCTGGATCTGGTTCAATGTTGGTTTACACTTACGAAGGTCAAGATTGTGTCAAATCAAAGGTACTATTCATTTTATTGTCAAATTTCACTGTGTGATGAATTATATAAATAAATATATATATAAATAAAATTATATATATAAATAAAATTATATATATATATATATATATATATATATATATATATATATATATATATACAGCAACTTTTGCCTTTAAATCTTATTGTAATCGTACAAATTGGATGACATTTTAACTATTTCATATATTTTTAATATGTTTAGTTATTAACTTCAGTTGTTTACATTATGCAGTCTGATCTCTTATCACTTGAATTTTTCTTGTTTTGCCTACGAGCATTTCAAAAATCACACACACAGACTGTAATACTACATGTTGTGTGTGTGTGTGTGTGTGTGTATGTAGTGTGTATATATATATATATATATATATATATATATATATATACACACACACACATATATACCGGTATATATATAGTACTGTACAATATGTTTTATGCTTGGTCATGTTATATTTATTTAATTGAAATATAGATTATTTGGCATTTATTGTATTCTGAATTATCGATTGGATTTTGCAATTTTAATTCACATGTATAATTATTTAATTGCAGAAAATCAATTTCAATTTTGATTCAGTGGTGACTTGCATGTGTGTCACGGAAACTGACATCTGGTGTTCATGTACACTGTCGAAAATACACGTCTTTAGGTGAACGAAAACGTTGCATATGTCTGGTAATATGGAATAAGGAACTTGTGTTAATAGTCAGTTGATTAATTATCGTGTTGTAAATTATGCCAATTTAATTTAATAGATCTTTAAATATGACTTTTGCCAGGTTCAATCAAATATATTTAACCCCTTAACTGGGGACCCCGGATATATCCGTCCATTTTACTTTGAGTTACAGTTAAATACCCAGTTAAGGGGTTAATAGTAGGAATATACAAGGCTAGAGGCTTGTTTCGGCTGTGACCTAATTACGGACTGCCACCTGGTGTTCACAGCTGACAATCTGAGATCATCCATTACAACTGCCGCAAGATATTGAAATTCAGTTTTTCTAAAATCGCGAATTTTTGCAGGTAGGCGTTAGAGTCACTGGTGTAGTGTGGGTTGGAAGCGCCCTGGGAAAAAAAGGATTTGCGCCTCCAACTTTTCCCCTTTTCTCCCCAAAAAGTCTTGACAAGCAAAAAAGGTCCTTGCTGGTTTTTGGATCATATATTAAGGTATTTTAACTGGTTTGTCAATGACATAATTTTTGTGTCAACCTATTTTATGTCAACCTATTTTTCAAAATTTATTATTGCTTATATATATTTATTATTATATATATTTTTTCACTTGGAATATTGAATGCCCAAAATGTTGTGCCCTGGGGCGGCCTCCCCCTGCCCCATCACTATGCCACTGATTAAAGCCAAGTCCCTTTTTCAACGGAAATGAAATTTATTATAAGAATTTTTGTGGCTGTGCATTCACTTGTGGTTTATAATGAGTCATTTGAATTTTCCAATATGTACATCTCTAAGTTTGTTGCTAGTTGTTATTTCTCGGTGGTGCTGTGCTTGACTGGTTTTGCAAAACAAGTGAAATATTCTTACTCCGTTACATTTGGTTCACCTGCATTGTAATTAGTTTTTATTGCGTAGGTTTTGTGTTGTAGGAGGCTGGACTACAGCCATGTCCTGTCCTTCTCGGCGTCTGGCGGTTCTCGTGAGGTCGTTCATCACATGGTGTACGGTACGACCGATGGCCAGGTGTACGTTGTGTTGGGAAGAGGACAGTTTGTCGTCTACAGCGACATTAAGAATATCGAAACTCTTCCAAAGAGCACCGAATACCCGGGCAATGACGAAACAATCTCTTCGATTGCGCCGGCTCAAAATTTGCGCAGGTTTATCTTTTTAGATTCTATTTATATATACATATATGTGTGTACATAATATATACACGTATATGTATATATAAATATATAAAGATACGCGCCATTTCTGGTAAAACAAAAGAACACAAATCGACCCATAAATTATTAGTATCTTGCTGCCATCTATATTAAACACATTTGTGTGCACATTTTTAATTTTTAAAAAATTAGGCGTTGCTCGTGGACCACCAAGCAGTTGGTTGCGGACCACCAGTGGTCCGCGGACCACAGGTTGAGAACCGCTGGTGTCATTGACATGTAGTAATTCATTCTGACGTGGGCTTGGTGAGGTTGAATATTGATTATGCCAGCTTAAGTTAAGTTGGACAAAATAAAAGTGATTTATGTCTTTTGTTGATTAATTTTCTTTTTCTTGTTTTAGTGAGATTTGGTGTGGTCAGAGTGAAGGACGAATTCAGATTTGGAGATTTCGAGTGGGGGCCGTGTGTCTGGGCACCCTGGTTCATTCAAAAGACGGCGACAACACATCGGACACAAGTCATCTGGTTAACAGTTGCTTGGATTTTGATGTTATTTGGTCGTACGTGTGTCCAGGTAAGCTTTTTCAAATATGTTCCATTATTATTATTATTATTATTATTATTATTATTATTATTATCCAAGATGATTTATATAGCGCTGTAACATAGCTAAAGACCAAAGTCAAAAGCGCTTTGACAGCACTGACATGTCAATGAAGGTCAGAAGGTGACGATGTCGAAAATCCACTTTGATGAAAGAAAGAACTCGATGCTGTGATTAAATCCTGTGCCGCGTCCTTAAGAAGAAAAACTACAACATTGACACGTCAGCACAATGTTTATTCTGGGCCCTTTGGGATTCTCAATGAAAAATTCCCCACCCCCAAATTGTTCATGTGATGGAAATTCTCCCCCCCAAAAATGTGTCGACAGGTTTTTTTTATTTTGTGGAGAGGGGAAAATAAGGAAGATTGTCACAGAGTGTTTAAGAAGGGGAAACGGGCAGATGACTTTTTTTGCTCACAAGATTTTTGAGACGTCAAACCTTGTCCCCCCAAACATTTCAAAATCTCCCCCAATGTCAAGGTGGCTAGAATAAACACTGCGTCAGCGAGGAACGGAAGATGAAGTTAAAGGTAAGATCCGGCGGTGAATCCAAAGTAGCCGTATTCCGCAACAAGAGTATAAAAAAAGAGTAAATTTTCACCCTAGGCTCAATGCCCATAGGTGCGATGCTGATCCCCGTTTAAGCCATACATCGGCGGACGGTGGCCAGTCTCTTCCGCCGAACCTATGGTTACTTTCGCAATGTTGCCATTGCTACTCATTTGATGTTACTATCGCCCTCTAGCGATTAAGGCTGAGTCGACCTTAGGGGCTCCTACGGGATTGAACCCGTGTCGTCGGCGTGCCTGCCCAGTGATATTACCACTCATCTATCTTCCCGCCCTTCCCACAAGAGTATAGTCCTTCCTAATAGTAATGTTAGAAATTTTGAGGTCAGTACCTATCTGTGTTGCCACTGAACATTTTACTGTTGTTTCTTTGATTCTGTCTGTAAACAATAATGCTGATTTGGGATATTCATTATTTGTTAATATTAGTGGTGGTTGTAGTAATGCATTTAGTAGCAGAAAAACTTGAATGCATATGGTGCTGTCATTGTCATCATCATCATCACCACCACCACCATGGCTTCACCACTACCAACACTGCCACAATTGTATAGTTCTAGTTAATTTGAACTTTTGTTCTTAATCCCATCATCTTCTGTAGCTTCCATCTGTCTTCTGTATGGTCTTTGTCCTTGTTGAATTATTTGCTGAGAAAAATTGAATTTGTTTTCATATGTCAAACGTCAAAAGCCTAAAAATGACTTTATAGTCTTAGAAAATTTAGTTTATTGCTCGATTGGATTTACATTCAATCAGTTTAATTATTATTAAAACTTCTGATGGTGAGACTATTTTCTTTATTTTGCCCGCAGTTGTGTTTCGTTGGAGCGTGAAAAACCGAAATAAGACTGGACAAATAGATTTGACACAAGTACTAGTGCCTTACTCTGATCAAGGTCTGTCCTTCAACTTTTCATGAATTTGAAACGTGAATTTAATGACTTAACACAATTAACTCTATAATTATTCAGTTCAGTTCAGTTTTTAAATTGTGAATTGCATTGCATGTGCCATGTGCAATAGCGCTTATCGACAATAATTAGGTCAAGGCTGCGCGCGCAGGTTTATGCAAATGTGGACAGTGAGCAGCCAGTGAGCATGAGGGTTACATGGCGTCAAGCAGCGCGTTTTTTAAAATAAAGCTGTTAGAATCTAACTTTCGAAGAGCAAAATTTCGTTGTAGTGATATAAAAGGCAATTCTATTGTTGAAATAAAACGTTGGCTCGAATGCAGAGCATTGTTAACGGCATGAATTTAGTTTTTAATATTTTCTAAAATACCGCTCGCATTGAACCATTTACTGTACACATTTGCATACGCATGCGCAGTGTGCGTGACCTGATTCCCGATTCTAATTTTAACTATAACGCGGTTAGCCGATAAGCGCTATTGTGCACAGTACCGCTGAGCATTAGACACAGCAATGGCACAGGATGTATTACTGATGGTGCTATGCCTGGTTTCATGCATAAGTTTAGGGTTCGAGAAACCATGGCAGAAATTATTACATTGAAAAATGGCGGAAATTATTACATTGAAAAATGGTGGAAAGTATTACACTGACTGTGCTAACTAATGCTGTGCATATGCCTAAAAAGCTTTTATATTAATTAGATGGATTAAATAAACTGTGATGTTCAGCATTAAAATACAGTGTTTTCTGTTTTTCTGTTTATTTAATTAGCTTTAGCAAACCCACTCAAGACACTCAGTTCACACGGTTCGTATTTATATATCGGAACAATGCACAGTTTTCTACTAATACTAGACGCCAAGTCTTTGGATGTTGTGAACATATGTCAAACCCACGAGCATCCGATCTCTGCCATCGTTTTGCTTTCTCCGGATTCCGCATCGTGGAGAAATCCGGAGCACAAGGATATTGGACGGATGGACAGGCCGCAGTTTTCTCCCGCCTCTTCCACTTCCACGTTTGCTACCGTCGGTAAAGGCTACCGCGACCTGGTGCGGACGGTACTGAGACGCTATCAGAGAGAGAAGAGTAATCTCTGTGATAGGCTATTTATTCTCACGTGGAACGGGGATGAATGGTCAAAGGTTAACGATAGGCAAAGTGTTTCGACAATGAGGTAGTCTGCGGTTGGCAAATTTATTTTCAGGATTTCTGATGGCAGTGTTTTGTACAGACCTGTTAGGAGGGGACATCCCCCCAAACCTTAAAATCCCCCCAGAATCGCAGCAATAAAATTGTTTGGCATCAAGCTATGTCTCTTCTCCAGCCAAGTCAATTCCCCCCTACCCCCAAAGGCCTGGAGTCTGGATAAAACACTGTCTTATGGTTAGTAAGCAATCCGTCCATATGTGGATCAAGATAGAAGGACAAGTCAATTAATTATTGCATGTACTCAGTGGCGGTTCCACGTGAGGGGATGAGTGGGGAACTTGGGATGCATCCCCCACCGGACTTTTTTGCTTGTGAAACCTATTTTTGGGTAAAAGTGTAGTAAAACTATGGGGAAAAACTGCGGATGACCTTTTCGTGCTTGTCAATCTATTTTCGGTAAAAAGTGTAGTAAAATTAAGAGGAAAATTCCCTGTTGTCAGCCTTTTTCGGCAAAGTTTATAGATTTCTTCCTTCTCTTTTCATGCCCCCACCAGCTACCTATGAATTCATTTCATTCCGCCGTCCCACGAAGAAATCCTGGAACCGCCACTGCATGTGCTTATTGGCCAACCACCACCTCATTAGTTTCCTCATAGTAGGCCTACCTGGGGTTGTATGCGTCCGATGGCATTTTGCAGTGCATTTAGCAGCAATTAATGCATTTAGTGCTTCAATTATTCACTCATAATTATACGAATTTCATTTCTGTGGAAACATTTTTAATATATCGAGATCTTTTTCATCTGGTCATATTTTTATATTCTGTGTTTGGAATTATGTTTAGTAAAATTCATGTAAATATTTCTACATTGGAAATCAGTGGCGTAGCCAAGGAGTTTGGGGGGTAAAACTCTCTTAGATGCCGACGAAAAAATTTTTTGAATGTTTCCATACATTTTTTATTTTCAAACGCGATTTTTAGGGGCAATATCCCCTTGGCTTCTTGGTTGCTGACACAAAAATAATTTCTAAACGCCAGAGAATGTAAAGATTTAAGGGGGCGACCTTTTTTCCTGCTTGTCAGGATTTTTGGTCATGATAAAACCCCCCTGGAAATCCTGGCTACACCACCATCGGTAATTACAGGTGAACTGGGATAAGTTGAATCTTTGTAATTTTCATATATATATATATATATATATATATATATATATATATATATATATATATATATATATCCAGTTAGAACATCGCTGCTTTAATTATCTTGCTGAGTTTTAGCCTAATTTGCTGCCTGTGGCAAGGGCTACAGCAACACACACATCTGTTGCACCGTGAACTGTAAACTTTCTTAATTATTTTATTTTTAATATTGATCCGTTGTATTTGAAGTTATCTTGTTGATTCTTCCTCGTTTCATGAGTTCATCTAGTGTTACAGTCGCTCAGTGAGTCAGTGTTGTATGAAGTACTGAGTTTGAGTACTCAAGTAAAATTACAAGTTTTATGGCATTTTTTTACTTAAGTAAAAGTAAAAAGTATCTATGAAAATAGTTACTCAAGTAAAAGTAAAAAAGTACTCCCCAAAAAGTTCCTTTTTAAGTAAAAAGTATTGCGATGGAAGGAATCGTTGGTAACTACACCTGATCATGCTAAGTCACATTTGTATTAGGGCCTGCTCTGTTTTAACCCTAGAACGCATGAGCTTTCTACAAACGTTAACGCATGACGGGGTCAAATTGACCCCAAACAGCAGCCATGTATAACAAAGTTATAAAACTATTTATTTATTACATTATTATAAAACTATTTATTTAAGGCATATTAAATGCAAACAATTATACATGGTCATAGCAGTGGCGGATCCAGGTTTTGGCAAGTGGGGGGGGGGCATTGGGGTGGCAACTTCTACGCATGGGAGCCAACTATTTGTTGCAAGGTATGTAGTTGTAGGCCTACGTGTAAGTATAGGGTCCCAACAGAGATTTCTTTGCACACCATCACCTTCTTTGCCAATGTAGGTCTTAATCGGTTTCGCATTTGTACACACGATAGAACTCCGAGTCAACTATCAACCATACGTTCACACCATATTTGTCTGGTTTGCTCGGTATAGGTATTGTCGAAATGTTCACATCGCTCGCCAAATGGTATCGGCTGCTCATCTATTGTTACGTGTTGTCGTGACACAACATAGTCTTCAAAACAGTTGACAATGAAGGCGATCCTGCACATGTCATGAAATGAAGCAAATGTGTCTGACTGACGATGAACTCCAGGCGTTTCACGATCATCGAATTGCATGTGGGAAAGAACTGCTTCGAAACGATTTGTTGGCATGGTAGCAGTAAAAATGGGTCTTCCGAGTGCATGGTCCAGGACTCCATAGTTAGGGCGGCGCTTTCCTTCGTTCCCATCTGGGCGGACTTTACGCTGTCTTTGTTATTCTACGTTCGCCATCGGCATGCCAAATTATGTCAAAGCGCCTTTGACTTCGGCCTTCGTCGTGCGTACGGCGCCATAAAAGTCGTCGAGGAAGATAAGAAGAAGATAAGATAGTTGTCATGTCGACTCGTATTGTCCCTTGCAGACATCATATAGCATATAGGCCTACATCAAATGCAGCAAACCTGTGACGGCCTTCAGCTCCGGAAGTATAACTGAAATCCAACTCAGTGGATCTTTCCCTTCCGACTGCAGTCTATGCAGAGCGTATTTGTTGGTATATTTCAGTGTGTCATGCATTGAATCCGACAGAAACAAAGAAACTGCATCAGTTATTGTCCCTATTTTCCTTGCAACATTTGCAGCCCCGGCCTTTTTCGCCATTATATTGACTTGAACTGTCTGCGAGTCGACGGGAGGAACAGAGTTCCAAGTTCGTCCTGACCCTGCTGCATATAATCGTTGCCTTTGCATACTAACTGCCTCAACAGTTTGGTCGCTGGTATCGCTAGCAGCTGCCAAACTTTCATCAGTGTCTGACTTAGACAGCGACGAAAAATCATTGCATTCCTTACCAGCATTAGACGAACTCATCTCCTGTGCAGGAATGTCAGGTTGGTCCAATTTGTTTTCGTCAGATGATGTCACGACCGCATCCGAATTATCACTACTCACTAGAATTGTCATTTAGCTAACCACTAATCCTATTCAGAGCTTCTGATTTACAACAAATTACAACAAATTCTCTATGACAAATGATAATCTCCACTTTGCATGTAATAGCCCTAACACCACAGGAAACGTTTCAGATAGGCCTATCATTGTAAATTAATAATAATAATATTAATAATAAATATATTATTATTATTATTATTATTATTATTATTATTATTATTATTATTATTATTATATAAAACAAGTAAGACCATATCAATGATGAATTCTATCGTAAGAATCGTCCAGGTTCCCTTAGAATGCATTAGCATGATTTGGAGGTCAAAATGACCCCGTCATGCACATGCTACCACTACTCACATAAACATCTGTAATTAGGCTTGGGTGTTCAAAATTTATAAATCTACTAGAAAGATGCTCGCTTCGCTCGCAGTGCAGGATAATACTAATCCAATACCTATACCTAATACCGAATCATTGAATTCATGCTGAACAACATTTCAATGATGTACTGTACATACGCCACCTAGCCAAGCTCTGCGCCACGTAATAATTAGGCCTATGTACGTTAAAATCACGCAACTGTGACCATTTGTGACGCTGTACACGTATTTTTTGTGTACGTTAAAATGTACGTTAAAATTGCGCAACTTCCTCAAGCTACGAACAATTGTTACCAATAGCAACGTCGTCGCACGCCCACCCCTCTGACGCTGCAATGACTCGACTAAACCGTGTTAAACTACGAACAATTGTTACCAATAGCAACGTCGTCTTCGAACATCGCCCACCAACGCATCGCGACGTAAGGACTAAACCGTCTACCAATAGTCAACCAATGAGAACGCTTGAAGGTAACAGAAATACAGAATAAGGATTTTAATATTATAGATGACATCTATGTCTAACTTGTAACCTGTTGGAAGATGTCACCTTGGCTCGCAGCGAAATCTTTTTTGGGGAGAAAGTAATTCTACCAAAATACTTGCTTCGGGGTCAAAATGACCCCGTCATGCGTTCTAGGGTTAAGCAACATGCAGCAGCCTCATCAGTCAACACGTACATATATCAGGGCTGGAAATGTGGTTTTAAAAGTAGATGTGCCATACAATCGATTCTTTACATTGGCACACTATGGCAGCACAAGAGGCCACAAATGCAAGTTGTTTAAGCAGAGGGTTGGTCCAAGAAAGAAAATTTTTTTCGTGCAAGGGTTGTGGACAAATGGAACAGTTTGGACGAGGTGGGATCCGTGATAGTTGAAACAGTTAACGGATTCAAAGGCTATCTCGATAAACTAGGTTATTGAATGCAGATGGTTACATCAGTGGTTTTCACACAGGCTTACTTAATACTTAGCATCCTAAACCACTTGAAAATCACATTATTATTATTTAAACCAAGTTTTTTTAGTTTTTTAAACTGTAACAAAGTCAAAATTTATGCTTTTAGGTTTTTGTTCTATAAATAGAAAAATGAAAACCACATATTTAATGTAGGCCTATTTAAAGTTTCTAACTATCTGCAGACAGAGAAACACATGTGTGACAAGAATATAGAGAAAGGTTTATACTTTATAAGTTTTGACGTGTGACAAGAGTATAGAAAATTGTTAATAGGTGTTGACATGCCAAGCATTAAAACCTAGAAACATAAATGTTATCTTTAAAAACCTAGCTTTTCCCAGCCTTGACGCATATAGGCCCTACACCATTAACTTCGTAAGTAGCCTACATTAGCAGCGTCAAAAGTAGCCCAGAGCTTGTTTTTCCAGTCAACCCTGTCGCCTGTGGGACTGAGTAAGTACGAGAAGTTGGGAAGAACTAAACACCGTGTTTGAACAGCAACACAAGTAAATGCAACGAAAGTTGACGATGAGAAATTTTACTTGTAACGGGACGTGAAAGACATAATGTAAGTTACCAGGGCCATATTAGGGCGGGGGCTGAAACCCCAGGCCACCATGAAAAATAGGCCCACCGTTTTTCCGTAAACTTTTTTGCTTGTCAGCTCGTTTTGGAAGGGAAATAAACTATTTTGCTTGTCAGAGATTTTTTCGGTATTGGCGACGGCCTTTTTTCATCTCAGCCCCAGGCCCATTCGGACCTTATCCGGCCTCCGGCCCTGAATGTAACGAAGTAAAAGTAGGCTACTAATATAATAATATTTGAATAAAAACTTACTTCGTTACAAGTAAAAAGTACTGTGCAAATTGTGTACTTCGTTACAGTACCAAGTATTCGGAACTGTACTTCAGTATTGTAACGCGTTACTTCTACTTCGTTACCGCGCAACACTGAAGTCGCTTATTGTAACCTGTGTAGCCTTTGCAGATTATTGCAATAAAACTTCTTCCCATAATATTCAAGACTTCGATATCTCTAAGCTCGCCAGATGGCGAGTGTCACATATCCTGCATAAAATACGATTGTTTGTAAAATTATATATGGTCCTAAGCTGTTATAGTTTTACAAAACGAATTGTAAAACTAAAATGAAATTCAAAATTAAGTTCGAGTAAGGAATTACAAGTCGCCATGATACCTTGGTTTAAATTTGTATTGAAATATCATCTGTATTTATATTTGTATTGTATCATCTGCTCGTGCTGTTACTAAGTCACCTAAATTCTCCCATATTTCACCCATACTAAAATCATTACATTGGCTTAAAATAACTGAACGTATCCAATATAAGATAATAACACTTACACATAGCTCACTTCAGTCATCAAAACCTGTCTACCTTAGGTCACTATTAATCCCTCAGCCTCCTCGACCCACACGTTCGTCATCTCATCTCACTCTGTCACGCCCGCTAAATCAATCATCCCTGAAAATTTGCAACCGTGCCTTCTCATACGCTGCACCTGAACTCTGGAACTCGATCCCAGCTTCCCTTCGCACACTTGGACACTTTCAAACAATAAAATCTGATTCCTCATTTCCTATAATTCCTGCACTTTCTCCTCAAGTCTTCAGGTCTAAGCTTAAATCCTTCCTGTTTCTTAAATCATTTCCGCCATAGCTGTAACAACCTAGCCTCACTGCCCTTCGGATATTGACTATTGCCTGGCTGATCCCACACCTTTCCTATAGCTATTTTAAGAGAGGCTGAGCGCCTAAGAATAAGCAGCTACTGTTGTGCTGCTTTCCAAGGCGCTATAGAAATCCACGAGATTTTACTTTACTTTACTTTACTTTATTTAGTGATACCTTTATTTCAGCCTTTAATTAGATTTATAGCCTATTTATTCGATTTTTTTGCTGAATTGAGATTTTTTAGCGAGAATATATTTTTAAAGCGAATATTCGTCAATATTCGCAATAATAAAAAAAGAATAATCAATTCTAGTTTACCTCAGGCTCAGTGTCTATGTTTTCTCGTCTTCCTCTTCGTCCTCTATCATATTAATCGCTGTCCTGTAGGCAGTGGCGGCTCCACCGGGGGGTGGGGGCAGAGGGCCCGTGCCCCCCCTATTGAGTGCCTGGCCCCCAGTGGCCCCCCAGTTGGAACCCTATACTTAATGCTACATACATTAAACAAATGATTGGCCCCATGATTAGAAGTTGCCACCCCAACGGCCCCCCACTTGCCAAATCCTAGAGCCGCCACTGCCTGTAGGGTTACAAGTGACAACTGCGAGCGAACAGCGCAGTTTTAAGTTAACGTTTGAATATTTCCAGTGTCTTCGCCGCCGAAGTTATTGATGACGGCAGACCAGGAGGTCAGACTATCCCAGACTTTGGCAGCTGCCACCGGAAACAGGCGGATGCCAATGGTAACGTGACGTTTAGATTGGAACAACGAGCTTAAGAATGGACGCTGATCGCAATCGTCGATGTCCGATGTCTTGCAGGAATCAGCCGACAGATACAGTGTACATTGTACAATGTCGCAGGGCCTGTTTTAACGTGCAGTGATACACAAAATGTGCAGTGATAGAATGAAAATGTGCAGTGATAAAATGCAATTTTCCTGTGCTTTGTTCAGTGATAAATTTTTCGGACGACCTTTTCAGTTTGTTTTTTTGCGCGCAGATGTGGAGCGCGCACCTTGGATTTCGGATGTCAATTAAGAAAACCTGCGATGAGAAAAAAAGGCCATCACCCCGAAAGTCGAGCGATAGAGTGTTTATAGGGAAAACTTTGTTGGCGACTAAAAAAGGTCGTCAGACGAATTTAGGGACACAAAATAGCAATCTTGTCCACTCATTTTCTGAGTTTTGTGCAGTGATAAATTGTTCTTAAGACCTGCCCTGCAATGTGTCGCCAGACCATGAAGATACCGATAAGCAAGGATCGCCAATTTGTATTCAATCCGCTGTGTAACTCGAAGCCAATCGATGATTAGGCCCTATAAATCCAGGGGTGTCACCAGGAGTCACCAGAAATTTCTACAAAAGCATGGTGCAATTGTCAGTCAGGCGAATAGTTCGACACTCTTCTCATGGCTCGTTTTACCGACCCCCATACCGCCGGTTCTCTCTAATCCACCTGTCCTCTGTCTCCCATCCCACAGGGGAGGCTTCCCGCCGTCCTAGATCCGCCCCCCCCCTATACCCTTGGATAGAGTCGTTTTCCCTCCTTGTGTACCGCGGATCGCCTGGTTTTATGACCAGAAAGAAAGCGATCTGTTATCTTGTTGATTCTTCCTCGTTTCGTGAGTTCATTTAGTAGTACAGTCGCTAGTACTGTATTGTAACCTGTGTAAGCCTTTGCAGATAATATTGCGATAAAACTTCTTCCCACAATACTCAGGACTTCGATATATCCCTAAGCTCGCCAGATGGAGAATGTCACATATCCTGCACAGAATACGATTGTTTTAAGAAATTTAATATTGTCCTAAGCTGTCCAGCTGGTTTCACAAAACGAATTTAGAAACCCAAATTAAAATCAAAAGAAAGTTCGCGTAAGGAATTACAGTAGCCATGATGCCTTGGTTTTCATTTGTATTGAAATATCATCTCTATTTAGTGATACCTTTATTTCAGCCTTTAAATAGAAATATATTTATTCAATTTTACAATACATGTTACTTACTTACTTGCTAATCTATACTACCATTACAATATATATATATATATATATATATATATATATATATATATATATATATCCTGTTTTAAAGCGAATATTCGTCAATATTCGCAAAATTAATAAAAGAATACTCAATTCTAGTTTACCTCAGGCTCAATGTCTTCCTCTTCATCCTTTGTCATAATAATCGCTGTCCTGTACAACGAGCGAACAGCGCAGTTTTCACTTTTCAGTTAACGTTTGAATATTTCCAGTGTCTTTGCCAACGTTATTGATGACGGCAGACAATCACAGACTTTGGCAGCTGCCACCGGAAACAGGCGGGCGCAAAAGGTAACGTGACGTTTAGATTGGAACAACGAGCTTAAGACTGGACGCAGATCGCAATCGTCGATGTCCGATGTCTTTCAGGAATCAGCCGACAGATACAGTGTACAATGTCACCAGACCATGAAGATACCGATAAGCAAGGATCGCCAATTTGTATTCAATCCGCTGTGGAACTCGAAGGCAATCGATGATTAGGCCCTATAAATCCAGGGTGTCACCAGGAGTCACCAGAAATTTCTACAAAAGCATGGTGCAATTGTCAGCCAGGCGAATAGTTCGACACTCTTCTCATGGCTCGTTTTTTACCGACCCCCACACCGCCGGTTCTACTCTAATCCCTCTGTCCTCTGTCTCCCACCGAGGAGGCTTCCCGCCGTCCTGATTCCGCCCCCTCCTCTACCCCCTGGATAGAGTCGTTTTCTCCTCCTTATGTCCCGCGGTCAGTGGCGGCTCTAGGATTTGGCAAGTGGGGGGCCGTTGGGGGCAACTTCTACTCATGGGGGCCAACCATTAGTTGTTTAATGTATGTAGCATTAAGTATAGGGTCCCAACTGGGGGCCACTGGGGGCCAGGCTCTCAATAGGGGAAGCACGGGCCCCCCTGGCCCCCCCGGTGGAGCCGCCACTGCCCGCGGTTCGCCTGGTTTTATAACCGGAAAGAAAACGTTCTGTTGAGAGTAGCAATGCAGTAAAACACGCAATATTTGATATACAGTAAGAATTCATATTAGGGGCCTATCATGAGCCCAGAATACAAGACAAATCAAACACTTTCATGAAACCTTTAACTCGTTCAACTTCCTTAACCCCTTAACTGGAAACCCCGGATATATCCGTCCATTTTACATTGAGTTACAGTTAAATATACGGTTAAGGGGTTAATCTATCAATAGGCACACACATTTATCAATTCTAATAGGCCCTAGAGATACGTTTAGTGTATTCAACCTTAAGTCCTTAAATATTGGCTTTCGAATCAATCTTGCCTGATATGCGGTTTTCAGACAATCATTTATAACAACGTCCATCACATTGAATTAGGCCTACCAATCCGTATTCTACATTTAAAGCGTAAATATAACTCTGGATCTTTACAACCTCGTTAGCTTCCTCTGATGCGTCACCTCCTTCCTTTAAATTAAAAGGACCCGAAGCCCAAAATCGTTTGCTCCCGCAACTTTATATAATCCCCAGTCGCTGATCTACGCGGTGAAAAAATTGAGGCAATACTGGACATGCATCTGCAAACTGCTCAGTTGGGTATCTGGTAAGCCGAGAATGCTGAACAGCAGGAGCAAAATGTAGCAGAAAGTTGTTGAGGAGCCAAAAATTGTCGAGTCAATTTTTACGCCCCTCTCGGTCTGCGCCCTGGTCCACCGTTCCACCCGCCCTCTACACGCAACAACTGGTCCTAGTGTACTTGTACGATATGCCACCTAATCAGTTTATTGTTAATTTTTCGTTTTAAAGAATAATAATTACCACCAGCATCAACACTATGTTGTGGAAACGCATATGGTGAAGAGAGAGACAAGAAGTCACCCTGAGCCATAGGTAAACTACAATTAAATTATTCTTTTTTTCGATTATTGCGAATATTGACGAATATTCGCTCTAAAAACAGGGTTATATATATATTGTAATGGTAACAAGTTAGCATATAGCGCGAAAATCGAATAAATATAGATATATTTAAACGCTGAAATAAAGGTATTACTAAATACAGATGATATTTCAATTCAAATGAAAACCAAGGCATCATGGCTACTGTAATTCCTTACACTAACTTTATTTTGGTTTAACTTTCGCTTTTAAATTCGTTTTGTGAAACCATGACAGCTTAGGACCATATTTAATTTTCATAAACAATCGTATTCTGTGCAGGATATGTGACAGTGGCCATCTGGCGAGCTAAGGGATATCGAAGTCCTGAGTATTGAGAGGAAGAAGTTTTATTGCAATATTATCTGCAAAGGCTACACAGGTTACAATACAGTACTATCATCATCATCATCATCATCATCATCATCATCATCATCATCATCATCATCATCATCATCATCATCATCATCATCATCATCATCATCATCATCATCATCATCATCATCATCATCATCATCATCATCATCATCATCATCATCATCATCATCATCATCATCATCATCATCATCATCATCATCATCATCATCATCATCATCATATCCATTAGTTAGTCCCTCCCTGGAGCGTAGCTGTTTCCACGAACTGGCGCCAACTGTCTTTGTTTTAAGCAGGTTTCCATCGCGGGAATAAGCCAGAGTTCTGCAATGTTAGCTCTGTGATGGACCTGATGGTCCGAATGGAGCAAGCATGGTCTTGAGAGGGATTGACTCGAACAGCATGACCGAAGAGTTTCAGTCTTTCAGACGACGGTTCCAGATCCTCGGCGGTTTTTGACACTCCCCAGCACGTCGGTTGACCATTTCGTTTGTGTGTGTGTACAGTTCGTTGAAAGGGGTTGTCCATTAATTATGTCAACAATTTTTGGGTAATGTTTGACCCCCTCCCCACCTTGTCAACAACTGTCAACTTTCACTTAGCCCCATAATTACGTAAAAACTGTTGACTCCCAATCAATGACAGGTCCCAATAGCAAGGTTATTATTTTTGGCGGTGATGACCATATTTAACCTTTTTCTCATCGAATGTCAAAATGTGGTGGTGATTACCTTTTGCCATGATTTTTTCCATTGTAATAAGTAGTATTCTATGAAATTTCCTATTTTTTTATTTGAAAAGGTGAAATTGTTGACGTCAACTTCTCTTGCCTCCTCCCCTGTCAACAACTGTCAAACTTTTTTTCAAACTCCCTACCCCTAAATTGTTGACGTAATTAATGGACAGCCCCAAAGCTCTATGACACCTCGATTTTTACTAGCGACTGTAATATTAAATAAACTCTTGAAATGAAGAAGAATCAACAAGATAGCTTCAAATACAACGGATTAACATTTGACTATGTTATGGACTTAACTTACTTAGCATGATTTAAAAATTAAAGTGGCTTAGGACAGGGATGGACAAAGTGCGGCCCATGGGTCACATGCGGCCCTCGAAGCCCTTTTGTGCGGCCCAGACATCGAGATATACTACATTAATGTGCAGCCCTCTAAGACATATGAAACATTTGACAAAACACCTTTAATGGAAAATTCGGCATTCAAATTGGATTTACACTTTGGTAACTGATCATTACTACAAATAGGCCTAATGCTTTTAATATTTACTGACTTTTTTCGACTTCACAGTCTTCACTTATGCATTATGGTAAAGTCGTTTTTCAAACTGCTTAAAATTTAACTCTAAATGCTGAAAATTGTGTGCGGCCCTAGGCTTTCATCGCAGACACTTTTGCGGCCCTCGGATAAAAATTTGTGTCCATCACTGGCTTAGAGGCATTACTGCCTCTGTGAAAGCCACAAGTGGTACTAACGGGGCTTGAACCCGCTCCGTCAGCATGACGCTCCAGCACGTAACCCACTCTGCCATCTTCCGCCTCCTGTACATGCATCTGTCCGGGATTTTCTTGCAAGCTACCAAACTACAGAACAAACGTCATTTGCGGCCATTTTGGCTATAATTCCACTATAAACGTCACTTCCGGTCTAGTGCAATGCAATTTTTGACTATAATTCCCCTATAAATAATATCGTGTCTTTGGAAAAAAAACCCACATCTTAAATTGTATTATTAGGCAGTCTAAATCAGACTGCCTATACCTGGATCTAGCCTAGAACCTAGACCACCACGGACTACGGATTACGAACTGTGGATTCTACAATTTCTACTCAGATTTAGAGCTCAAGAATAAGCTGGTGCGCGGCGCCAAGCTTTCGCGCAGCGCTATAGACATTTTGTTTTACTTACTTACTTTTCCAAACATTTTGGAACCGAGATCCACTTCAGCAGTTTTTTAACGTGCCGCGACTCTAATCATGGCATGTAATATTAGAAGAATGCATTATGCCATCTGGCGAACGTTATGTGTAAAAATATTCTACGCTTTGAATAAATCGCAGAATAAAAGCTCTGGTTCAATTCGAATGAAAATATGAGAAATATATTAGGCAGAATTATTTATATTTTAGTCGAATAGGATAAAAGGAGGAAATCGATAATTATTGAAATTTCTTGAAAATTATTTTTCAAAAATTCTGCCAGGCACATACCTTTTTTACGCGTCTTAGAAATCCTATGAGTATGGCAAAATCGCTTGACCATCAGGTCAGATCTTCTAAACTTCGATTTTTATTTTAATTTCGAGATTCTATATTGTTATTGGGGTTTCAGAGCAAAATGGTCGGAATACGCTTTCCTTGACTTATTGCAAATTAAATTATTTTTTAACAAGTAGGCTACTATCGTCATGTTCTCTGTCCCGGGACAGGGACAGGGCTCCATTGCTTCCATTCCTTTCTGCGTCTTGCTTCCTCTTTGGTTTCTGAATAGGTTTTGTGAGGCTGTGCATCAGTTTTCATCATCCAGTCCAGTAGCATCCTCCTTG
>JACLAT010000189.1:0-49916 GCA_018105865.1 Metaphire vulgaris | reverse complement strand
ATGTTATTCTTGACATCATTTGGTACATTGCTGTCAAAGAAGGCCAAAACGACCAACTTCTCTGAGAGGTACCACAAGTGATCTGCGAGCTTCCGTGAGATTGTTCAAGATATTGCTGGATTGACTGATTGGTATGTCAAGAGTGACTTCATAAGTGTAAGGTCATTAAGAGGGGCTGCAACAGCAACAGTGAACGGTGTCATGACTCAAGCTTTTACATATAGCACGACATAAAATATACACAGGTCACGCAGACCTTTCTTCTCTCGACCAGTGTGAGCGAACAGTGACCTAAGCAGCCATATACCTTGAAGGCGTAGATGACTTTAGCCATCCAGCGTGACTTGTGCATTAGGCCTACACCAGGTGTGCGGAAATGTCATTCATGAAGTGGTGAAACCGAGAAAATTGAGTTACTTCCATCAGCTCACGGTAACCATCAAGTGGTTGAGCCTCCGTCAGAGCTGATAATAAGAAACCACTAATTGTGTCTTTGCTGCTGGATATAGGGCCTATGAGACGCAGCTACCACGTCAGTCGACGAATCCTCAAATCGATTGATTAATGTGGGACCAATTGAATTGAAATCTCTTAAAGAGAATGATGTCAGGTGCTGAAGATGAACCCATTGCCTCAATGAAAGCAGCGCCAGTGTCCAGTTCCAGTGTATGGTGTCGACTTGCTAAGTGCAGAAGATCACGCCCAAGCAACTGTTCTAGTATTGTACAAGTTCTAATTCAAGACCAGTGTTGCTGCTTGTCGTATCAAGGCATATTCCTTGCACGTTGTCAACAATTTGCCACGAATTGAGTGCTTCAAAGACAGCATTTGCTTGTGCAACTCCAGTTCCTGCAGGAATCTTTGGCACTGCCATTTTTAGATCTTGTAGAAACTCAGGGATTAACAATATGGGAAATCTGTTTTTGCAATAAGAGAAAATATAGCTACTGGACAGTTTAGAGAATAAGTTACAACTCTGAAATAAAGCGAAGGGTTTCCTATTGATAGCTAAACGTTGAATATCAGGAAAGAAGTAATTTTTTCTTCCATTTTTGTGACTCTGCGGTGAGGACACTTTTCCAAAAGACAAAGTCTTATTCTTGTTTTAGAAAATACTACTAGTAGTGAATAAGTCCAAAAGTTTCAGCCCCTAGCTATGATATTTCTGAAGTTATACAGGTCTGAAGTTGTGAGAAATTTAAGTGGCTGCCGCAAACGCCAAAAACAGCCCACCCCAGGTGCTATAAAGTTGAATATCTCAAAAATTACTAAAGAGAGCAGGCTAAAATTTTGATATCTTTCAGATGGATGTTTGCGGAGCATTTGTAGTAAATTTCATAATTTTTGAGATGGTCATTGGTTGAATTGACACGGAATGACTCCAAATTTAATGTTTCATGCAAACTTTGACCCATTTGAGCTACCTGTAAAAGTGAAATGTTTTCTTCTAATTTTTACTCAATGTTTTGATCAGAATGGAACCATTTTCAAAGGTCAGACCTGCTTTTTTTAAAAGTTGGTTTTAAGGGACACCTAATATATATATATAATATATATATATATATATATATATATATATATATAGAGAGAGAGAGAGAGAGAGAGAGAGAGAGAGAGAGAAATTGAGCGAGAAAGACCACAGAGCGATATGCTGCAGTTGTATATATATATATATATATATATATATATATATATATATATATATATATATATATATATATATATATATGCTGCAGTGTATATATATATATATATATATATATTGCAGGTGTATATATATATATATATATATACACCTGCAGCATATCGCTCTGTGGTCTTTCTCGATCAATTTCCTCTCTCTCTCTCTCTCTCTATATATATATATATATATATATATATATATACATATATATATATACATATACATATATATATATGCGTCGCAGCTTGAAATGCCCAATTGCCCATACATTTCCGAACTGAACTTTAGCTGACCTAGTTATACAAGGGTTGCTTTCTTAGGGCAGATGGACCTAAGCCGCGGGTGATAACCCTGCCCAGCACCACTGGATGCGTCTGCTCGCGGTGACTTGCCGGTAGGAGAAGGAGATGCCGGGCAGCTCTGGTCCCTCTGCGACGCTGAGATATGTTAATGTAACTTCATCACCACCACCACCATCATCATCATCATCATCTCCACCACCACCACCACCACCACCACCATCATCATCATCATCATCATCATCATCATCATCATCATCATCATCATCATCATCATATTTGCTTTCTGCCAACTCATTAGTGGCAATAGCTAATCACAAAACATATCCAGGCCATTTTGCCAGAAGTTAGTTTTCTTCCTTCTGCAATCTTTTATTTTGTCTATCCATTTATTTCTGGTCCTGGAATGGATGTATGAACGGAGGTCGGTCGCGATATTGTGAGAAGTCAGACAGAAACAGAATCGTCAGACAGACAGACAGGCAGACAGACAGACAGACAGAGGGTGTGTGTTTAGGAGAAAGTGGTAGCCAGACAAATAGATAGATAGATAGATAGATAGATAGATAGATAGATAGATAGATAGATAGATAGATAGATAGATAGATAGATAGATAGATAGATAGATAGATAGATTATTATTATCAGACAATTTGCTATATAGCCGTAGGTGAGCGAATGGCACAAAACAAGGGTGATTAAGATAGATAGATAGATAGATAGATAGATAGATAGATAGATAGATAGATAGATAGATAGATAGATAGATAGATAGATAGATAGATAGATAGATAGATAGATAGATAGATAGATAGATAGATAGATAGATAGATAGATAGATAGATAGATAGATAGATAGATAGATAGATAGATAGATAGATAGATAGATAGATAGATAGATAGATAGATAGATAGATAGATAGATAGATAGATAGATAGATAGATAGATAGATAGATAGATAGATAGACCCAGAAATAAAGCCAGGACAAACGAACTCACGTAAAATTTCCGCCGGCGGTAAAGTTGACATTTGAGGGTCAAGGGTCATTGTGGATTTCCCGCTCTACTGGGCTATTACTTAAGCAGTATACAGGTCAGAATTAGGTCGGAAATTACTGCTCTCAATTTGAACCTTACCACAAAATATCTTTATGTAATGTGATGTAATGTAAAGTAGCATTTACATAGCCGCTATAGCGTCTCTTATATAAAAACAGTCGATACAGCTAATGGGTATGATAATTAGAGATTGATTGATTGATTGACTAACTGGCTGACTGACTGATTGGTCGATTGATTATGCCAATACAAGCAAACTAAAAATTAAAATTTTTTGACACAATGGAAAGTCTGTTTATTTCTCCTTGTTCCTTCATGAGGTGACAGCGTGAACAGTGTCTTTGTTCAGGAATGTCTCTTCTGTGTATTCCTGACTGATGCTGACATTAGCAGTCATGTCCTCGTCGTCGTCCTCCTCCTCCCTCTTTTAAAACTGCCCGTAAATACATTATTTTAAATCGTCAATTCGTCATTCATAGAAGCCTGAATTAAATAAGCACCTGGAAGGTCAACAACGGGTAGAGAATTTGAGAATTTGACAAACTTCGGCAATGGTTTACAACTTTCCATAGCTTTGGAATCTACTCAGTCTGCATGATGCGTTCGTGCCTGCTAAGGGCTAATGACTTTATAGCCTCCCGCGCCATTTCGGCGGAAGACTTCCTAGAGCAATTAAAATAGCAACGTCCACTAGCCTAGGGGTAGTGCCATTATCCCTGCTCTGGTATCCTTATCTCAAGTCTTAAAATGGATAATAATTGTTCGGCACAGACAGACAGACAGCCAGGCCGGGCTATTATATTTGTATTTTGTGACGACTGACGAAATAGTAGAAAGTCGTGCACGTGAAAATTACAATAAATCAAAAGTTTAAAATTTCTTAAATACATCCAAATACTCTATATGGTATTTAAATACTATTTAAATACACTAATTTTGGATGGGTATTTCAATACTTTCTTAAATACTGGACAAAGTATTTAAACAGTATTTAAATACTAAAGTATTTAAATACTTTACAACGCTGATGACTACTAGACAGATAAAAACCATTATAAGCAGATCATGATATCAATAATCTTGTTATTTCAAATGAAACGTTTACACTCAGCAACTGAAAAATTACAATGATAGTAATTTGTATAAATTACAATGATAGTAATTTGTATATCAAGTAATATTAATATATAGTCCTATTTAATTTATTAAAAGTATTACGGTAATACATAAGTTTATATAGTGTTTATCAATTACGATATAATGACGTCAGCCCAAGGACAGATTATTGACAGGAAAGTATATTCTCAGTAGTCAGTACCTGTACTACAGTCTACAGAGAAAGCGCAAAACATGGCAAATGTTAACGCAGATCACAGTGCGTCTGCATTGTCACTTCTGAAATTGGGCAGGGGATTTCGAGTTTTTTTTATGAATTTTGAAGTTTTGTGGAGCAAAGTCTCCCCCTAGCAGGCCTGGATAAAGCACTCTAGCTGTCTTCCGAAGACAGACGAAGACAGAGACAGAAACAGAATCGCCAGTAACTGAAAAGACGAGTTTTTGTATGGGCCGGCGCATGCAGACAGATATAGAGAGTGACAAATAGACACTAGACAGACAGACAGACAGACAGACAGACAGACAGAAAGAAAGTTTGTGCTACAGAAAGAGATAATGATATAGACCAATAAATAAACGTATTGAGAGAGCTAGATGGATGGATGGAGGGATGGATGGAGGTATGGAGGTATGGATGGATGGATGTATATATGTATGTACTCGTATGTTGTATGGATGGATGGATGAATATATGGTAAATAATTAATGTATTTTTCTGGAAATTCCACGGGAGGCAGTCTCTGGCCATATACAGCATATATATATATATATATATATATATATATATATATATATATATATATATATAGGTCTACACATCATGAAAAAACCTTATATAACTTTGTCAACGTCAGCGAAACCGGTTGTTATCAAGTGGCATCACACCTCTGAGTGGCATCCTCTCGTGGCTCGTGCAGTTTTCTCTTGCAGACTGTTTTCATTCTGGTCCATCGGTGTGGTGAATTAAAAAAAAAAAAAAAATGAACTGATTATGGTGGCATATCGTACAAGTACTACTAGGACACCTTACAACTAAAAAAAAACAGTATATCCTACAACGATCAATGTGCTGGTAACTACGAACAAAGAGAGCAGTTTTAAGTTCTCGTTTGAATGCTTCTAGTGTCTTTGCCATAGTTGTTGATGGTGGCAGGCTATTCCAATGAGAATGTGAATGAGAGAAGAACATGAACACGCCACTGCCAGTTTCAAAGAACGTGAGGAAACTGGGGTAAACCTCAGCGACGTGCTGAGCAGCAAAGTTTAGTGAATGGCTGTCGCTTATATACGTTTATATATGTTAATATATAATTATATATGTTAATGCACACAGTTTTGGTCGCCAGCGAAATGCAGTGAGCCCAAAGATACTAGTACGGCGTATATTATATTATAATGATATATATGTATATTCACTTATATGCACCTCAGCAACGTGATCCGGGTGTGCTATCGGAGATGAATAGACCAGAGATGAATAGACCAGAGATGAATAGACCAGAGATGAATAGACCAGAGATGAATAGTCCGGAGATAAATAGCCCGGAGATGAATCGTCCGGAGATGAATCGTCCGGAGATAAATAGTCCGGAGATGAATCGTCCGGAGATGAATCGTCCGGAGATGAAACGTCCGGAGATGAATAGTCCGGAAATGAATCGTCCGGAGATGAATAGTCCGGAGATGAATCGTCCGGAAATGATCGTACAGATATGAATAGTCCAAAGTCCGGAGATGAATAGGCGTAGATGAATAATAGATAAATAGTCCGTAGATCAATAGTCCGATACAACAGCTTGGAGATCAGTAGCCCGGATATGGATAGTCCGAAGATGAGTAGTGCGAAAAATATTCGCCCAAAGAAGAATATATATATATATATTTTTTTTTTAGTAGAAAATTCCCAGGAGTGCAGCCTCGTCTTCCACCCCCTACTTTTCCAGGGGGTGAAGCTGCACCCTCTGCACCCCCATTTCGTACGGGCCTGTCTAGATCTGTCTATGTCTGTCTCTCTTTGTCTGTCTCTCTCTCTGTCTTGTCTCGCTCTCCTCCCTCTCTCCATCCCTCTCTCAATCTCTCTCTCTCCATCCCTCTCTCCATCCCTCTCTCCATCCCTCTCTCCATCCCTCTCTCCATCCCTCTCTATCTATCTATCTATATATCTATCTATCTATCTATCTATCTATCTATCTATCTATCTATCTATCTATCTATCTATCTATCTATCTATCTATCTATCTATCTATCTATCTATCTATCTATCTATCTATCTATCTATCTATCTATCTATCTATCTATCTATCTATCTATCTATCTATCTATCTATCTATCTATCTATCTATCTATCTATCTATCTATCATCTATCTATCTATCTATCTATCTATCTATCTATCTATCTATCTATCTATCTATCTATCTATCTATCTATCTATCATCTATCTATCTGTCTGTCTGTCTGTCTCCCTCCTTCTGTCTGTCTACCATCGAGACCAAGACCAAGACCGAGGCAAATATAGGCATAATATAGGGTTAGGGTTGAAACTGGCAATGGCGTGTTCATGTTCTTCTCTCATTCACCACACCGATGGACCAGAATGAAGACAGTCTGCAAGAGAAAACTGCACGAGAGGATGCCACTCAGAGGTGTGATGCCACTTGATAACAACCGGTTTGCTGACGTTGACAAAGTTATATAAGGTTTTTCCCTAACCCTAACCCTAAACATTTTTTGTTTGTCTGGCTTTTTGGGGAGGTGCTGACGTATTTGTTGCTTGTCAGGCTTTTTGGGGTGGTGCTGACGTGTTTTTTGCTTGTCAGGTTTTTCGGAGACTTGATAATTTTGTTCAAGGAATTGCACCCCCCAAGACAAATTCCTAGCTACGCCTCTGGACCTGGCTCATACTACCCCTCCCATCCCCCAAATCAAAATTTCTCTTCGGATTTGCACGATTTGCTCTTGTGTCCCTGCCCGAGGCTGGTTGGGTCCGGACCCGCGGACCCACACCCTAGAGCCGCCTCTGATTACGATTTTATCATTGAAATCGGATTTCCAACAGGAGACAAGATATCATGAAATTTTGGTATTTCAAACCATGTTATAGCTGTATATAATTAACCAAAATATTTTAAGACCCGATTTATCCGTCGACCTATCAATCACTCCACCAGGTAAGCAGATACGGGTCCAGGACTTTCAATTGTCGTCCTTCATTCTCGCACAATCATTGGCACTAGTTGTTTGTCGGTGTGTGGCCCTATAGGCTCTAGAATTCACTACCAATATAAATTTGTATAACTAACTCTTTATCATCTTTCAGATCCGGTCCTAAAACGAACCTGTTTGGCTTGGCTTATCTCCCTTCGATTGACCAATGCCCACCCGCTGTTCTGCTGACTGATCTTTCCGGATTGACGTGGCTCTAATTCAATTTTGTATTTGGTGCGTCATTCGCTGATGCCTGAGCACTATGAAAGTGGCGCTATAAAAGTTTATTAATTGGTTGTTATATGATCATACTCTCTTTCTTTCCCTCCTCTCTGTCTGTCTGTCTGTCTCTGTCTGTCTGTCTCTGTCTCTCTGTCTCATCTCTCTTTCTCTCTCTCTCTCTCTCTCTCTCTCTCTCTCTCTCTCTCTCTCTCTCTCTCTCTCTCTGAGTTTGGAAGCACATAATAGACCTATAGACCTACAACAAGAATAAATACATGCAGTTATTGCTATATTTATAGGCTTATATCATACAGTATATATATATATATATATATATATATATATATATATATATATATATATATGATCAACAATTCAACATTTTATCAAAAAGTCAAAAGTGAGAGGCGGAAACTTATGGTCGACTCAGCCTTTTTGCATCAGTGGCAGTTCCACCGGGGATCAGGGAGCCCGTGCCACCCTACTGAGATCCTGCCCCCCACTGCCCCATCCCTGTTGAGACCCTATACTTAACATTTATAATGTATTAATGTGCAAAATATCGCAAATATTGCCAAAAATTTACCAAGGAAAATATTCAAAACTTGCTAATTTGCCAAAATTGGTCCAAAATTTTAAAAAAATTGCCAAAGTGGACTAAAATTTGCAAAAATTGCTCTAAAATTTACAAAAATTTCCTAAAATTTTCACAAATTGCCTAGAATTTGCCTAAAATTTGGCAAAATTTTTCTCGCTCTCTAAGAAAAGTGTGAACTGACGCTACTGTACTTAATACTACATACCTAACAACAAATGGTTGGCCCCACGATTAGAGGTTGCCACCCCAACGGCCCCCCCACTTGCCAAATCCTAGAGCCGCCACTGTTTCGCATGCAGTGGTAAAAATCTTTGTTAATAATCATTAGGGTTGCCAGGTGTCCGGTATTTAACAAGGTTGCGAAAAAGTTGACGGCCCTTTTTTCCTTGTCAGTAATTTTTTGCGATTTAGCGATTTAGTTACTCAGATTCTTTCACAACAGGCCTCCTTTGGGAGTTGATTACCTTTTTCTTTTCTTCGTTTCTTTACAGGGAGTGCAAAGCAAGGTTTTGTGACGAAAGAAAGTAAGTAAGTAAAGTAAAGTAAAATCTCGTTGATTTCTATAGCGCCTTGACAAGCAGCACAACAGTAGCTGCTCATTCTTAGGTGCTCAGCCTATCTTGAAATAGCTATGGGAAAGGTATCTGGTCAGCCAGGCAATAGTCAACATCCAAAGGGCAGTGAGGCTAGGTTGTTACAGCTATGGAGGAAATGATTTTAGAAAAAAAGAAGGACTTAAGCTTCGACCTGAAGACTTGAGGAGATAATGCAGGAATTATAGGAAATGAGGATTCAGGTTGTATTGCTTGAAAGTGTTAAAGTCTACGGAGGGAAGCTAGGATCGAGTTCCAAAGTTCAGGTGAGGCGTATGTGAAGGCACGGTTGCAAATTTTCAGGGATGACTGATTCAGTGAGCGTGACAGAGTGAGGTAAGATGATGAACGTGTGGGTCGAGGAGGCTGAGGGTTTATTAGTGATCTAAGGTAGACAGGTTTCGATGACTGAAGTGAGCTGTAAGTAAGAAATAATATTAACTGACATTTCTTTACACAAAAATTCGGTTGTGGCGAATCGTGTCAAATACATTATCAAGTATTTAAAAAGTATTTAAACCTTATTGGCCAGTATTTAAATACTTACCCTGGTATTTGGGTATTTATATACTATTTAAATACTACCTGAGAACCAAGTATTTATGAAAGTATTTAAATACTTCAGGGCAAGTATTTATTAAAACACTGCTAATAACCTTTGTAGTTTTCTTTCAGTATCTGCCATTAGTGTGGACTGTGGTGTCATCTGCGTATCGTAGATTATTTAAATTTCTTCCTCCTATCTTTATCCCTTCCAATCCTTCTGTTTCCTTCATAATCTCTTCCCCATATTCATTGGAAAAATCTGGTGATAAACTACAACCCTGCCTTGTTCCTTTTAAAATTTGTATCCATTTACCTATTTCTCCTTCAGTTCTTATCACTGCTTCTTGATTCCAATACAGATTTTGAAATATCCCTCATGTCCTTTCCATCGAGTGCTATGTTTTCCAAGCATTTGAACAGTTCTTCGTTTTACACTATCAAAAATCTTCTCATAATCTATGAAACATAGGTACGGATCTTTTTGCATCTCTATACATCTTTCGCTAATCATCCTTAGAATAAGTAGTGCATTTCTACATCCGTTACCTTCCTTGAACCCGTATTGTTCTTCTGAAACTCTCTCCCTCATTTTAATTTTAGCCCTGTTCAAAAGTACTTTTAATATAAGCTTCATTACATGACTTATGAGGCTTATTGTTCTGTGTTCTTCACAGTCAATTGTTCCTGGGTTTTTCGGTATTACAATGAATATTGACTTACTTCATAGGCGGCCTAGGGTTTCCGGCGCCCGGGGACAAAGCATGCTGATGGCGCCCCCTGGATTCTGACAAGCAAAAAAGGTCGTCAGATCGTTTTGGGCGCCCCTCAGCTCTTACAGCGCCCTCTTCATAATAGTACTGACGAGCAAATAAAGGTCGCTTCTTTATTATGCGCTTACTCAGTGGCGTCATTTCACACTTTTCTTGGGGGCGAAAAAAGTTTTTGCCAAGTTTTTTCAAATTCTAGGCAATTTTTTTCAAATTTTAGGCAATTATTGCAAATTTTAGGCATTTTTTGCACATTTTAGGCCTTTTTGCAAATTTTAGGCAATTTTTTTGCAAATTATTATTATTGTCATTTCCTTGGGGGGGGGTCACGGGCCTCAGCCCCCCCAAATGACGCCCCTGGCCTTACTTACTCAAATACCCCATTTTGGCGCCCCCACCTCGGCGCCCGGGCACATATGTACCCTCTGCACACCCTAGCCCCTCCTCTGACCTACATAATTCTTTTGGGATTCTTCCTGTTTCGTATATTTCATTTGCTATTATTGTTACCCTCTGTATTCCTGCTTCCCCTGCTGCTATTAGCATCTCTGTAGTTATTTCGTCTGGTCCCGGGGCTTTGTTTTTCTTCATTTTTCTTAATGCGGCTGTTTCTTCTTCTTTTGTTATTGGAGGCCCATCATTAGTCCTCATTATAGGTTTAACCCCTTGATTATCTTTATATATTTATTATTTATTTTTATAGCGAACATCAGTATGGCATAATAGGCATGCATATTTGGAATCCATTGCTTCTCAGATCTTTGAAAGAAGTCAATATTTAAGTGGTCAGGATTTTATGAAGTTCACAACTTGAATAGATTGGTCTGGAACAGACAGCAAGGCAATTCCTCTCAGCCGGTACACAGGGGTTGCTGTTAATTGCCTTCCTGTCGCCGCATACGAGGCGGACAATTGCAATTAAACTGTCACTTCTTCTTCTCCTAGACTAGTTTAGGATCGTTAGTTTCCCCAATAGAATTGGGTACTCACCTATTAAACTGTCACTGATTTAATGTATGTCGGTCGGTGCATGTGTTTTCATAAAGGATAAAGGCCGCGAGGATAACAGTCGTCATGACATTCGGACGGGGAGAGATAGAGAGAGAAGAGAGAAAGAGAGAGAGGGATCGTCCATAAATTACGTTACGCGATTTGGGCACTTTTTTAACCACCTCCCCCTAACCTTCCCCCTACGTAAGGCGACGTAATAAAACATCAGATCTTCTAAAATATGACGTAACAAGAGGCTGAACCCGCCATTTTCGTCCTCCAAAAAGTCTTGACAGGCAAACAAGTCCAAAACAGGTCATCCTTGTATTTTTTACTCTCAAAAACACTGACAAGCAAAGAGGTCAATCTTGTATTTTTTCCTTTCGAAAACCCTTACAAGAAAAAAATATGTGGATAAAAGTGGTGGGACGCTTAGTTCTCTAGCCCTTTATTAGAAAGCTATATTTCGCAAACGCAGTAAAAATTTCGCATTCGGTCATTATACAGTAACCTACACCCATCGAGCTATCTATAGGGGTGGAGGGGTCCGGATCACCGGAGGACTGCCACGAAGCGATACTCGAGTAGAAAGTAACGCCTGAGGTGAGGAAGACCTTATCACTCATTAGAACTTTGGGGTGCAAACACACCCGAGCGTGCACATAATGCCTTTAAAACATTGTAAAGCATGCGAATTTTGGGGAATGGTTTCATTACATTGTTCGTATACATTCAGCGCCTAATACAGTGTGCATGATGTATGTTGGGGTGGGTTAGGGTTAGGGTACCCTAACCCAACTGTCAGTAGTTATGACAAGTGATTCTGTTTAGCAGATCCTTAGATATCTTGAACAGCTGACAGGAGTCTGGATAAAACACTGATAGAGGGAGTTACAATAATCTAATTCGGAGTGGACTATTGAGGTGGCAATTGTGGAGGCATTTTTGGTATCTAGGCAAGGACGTAGGCGGCGAAGGTCACGAATATGAACATAGCAGGCTTTTGAAAGTTGGGAGATTTGTGATTCGAAGTTTAGAAAAGAATCAAATTTGAATCCGAGATTTCTTGCAGTTCGAACAGGGATTATTGTGGTGTCAGGAGCCAAAACTAGTTTAGGATTGTCAATTTTTGGAGTTGTTAAGGTAGTCCAATTAAAAGAAACTCCGTCTTAGATGTCTACAAGAGAGCAAATTAGCAGAGGGGATTTGTAATTTTGGGGGGATTTGTATTTTTTGGGGGGATTTGTAATTGGTAATGGGGGAATGAGCCCGGCTGCAAGGGGGATAGAAGCCACTGCCCAAATTCTGGGGCCTGTCTCTTTAGTTTGTTGGATTTATTTCATCAAAACCTAAAGATATCAGCATGAAATTTGGGAATTACGTTAGAAACATTGCCAGGTATATGGTCTCTATAAATTTCATTGAAATAGCTACACACACGGTCGAGATATTAAATATCATAAAGGGGCCAGTTTTTATGTGTTCACCGTGTATAAGCGACGGTGCCTCCTAATTCTCGGATCCTGGCTCTCCCCGACACACACACACACACACGCACACAAACACACGCACGCACACACACACAAGCTTATTCAGAGGGGACCATGTGGGCCATTTGACCAGGGCCTCTATCTGTTGGGGCCAGAGGCGTCAATCCATAGGGGGCCCGGGGGGCCCGGGCCCCCCAATAATTTGGGCAGGGGGGCCCAGCACTTGTTGGGCCCCCCAATATTTCAACCTTTTTATATACCAGTTAACACATTTTCCAGTCTCAATGCATGCTCTTCCTGAAATTTCTAATTTTTAAATTTCATATTTTTGGAGTTTCGGTTCAGAAATGGCGATCCACGGGGGCCCGATTCTCTCCATTGATTTAGAGTGGGCTCAGCATTTGTTCATCATATGTTGCCCCCACTCCAACACGTAGGCCCGATAACGTTTGGTCAGTTTCAGTAGTTTGTTCAGTAGTTTGACACAGTCACTGGAGTACCGTGACTGCGTTTATCCAGATTGCCTGCAAATGTGAACCTTTTAAACCTGATAATTAATCCATTGGGGACGAACAAGCAGTCGGACTGTAGGAATCTGGTTTCGGGTTGCTTGACCCTAAGTGTAAACTTTCAGGTCACTTAACGGTCATCATGGGAACGATGTCAAGATGCTTGTGATCCAAATTTACTAGACTTGTTGATATTGACGGCTGTACAACAGCGTTGATGCGTTAGTAACATAGGGGGGGGGAAGGGAACTACGCCACCCTGCTGAGAGAATGGCGTTTAACTCTTTAGAAGTTTAGATCAATCCTATGGGTATGTCGAAATCACCGGTGAAGCGTCTAAATTATATGGAGATTACGGGAACTGAGTCATCTGACTGCATTTAAGACATTTCTCTTGCTTGAACTAGACAGTTAACTCTTTAGACGTCTAAATCCGAGTAGGCCTAGTAGAAAATAAATAATAATAATAATAATAATAATTATGCACTTCTATAGCACCATTTCTAATACTCAAGGGTATCAATCGATGGTACTTCAAATCCATCCGCAAAAGACCAGGTCATTCCAGAGATCAGTCAGAGGGAAACAGTAAGACAGACTATGGGGGAAATGCTAGTTGGAAGAGATGTGTTTTAAGCCTAGATCTGAAAATGCTCAGTTTATTGGAAGATCTGACAACCAGAGGGAGAGAGTTCCAGATTTTTGGCCCAGAAATAGAAAAAGCTCTCTTACCAATTTCAGTGTTTGTTCTAGGTACATTTAACAATGAATCAGCAAATCTTGTTGAATGATAATGTTTTGGATGGTTTATCATGGATTTTAAATATTGAGGTTGGCCAGACTGCATAATTTTAAAAACAAGGACACCAGTCTTAAAAACAATTCTCTGTTCTACTGGCAGCCAGTGTAACTTTTGAAGGACAGGTCTAATGTGATCATGTTTGCGAGTTTTTGTAATGGCCCGAGCCACAGAATTCTGAATCCTTTGAAGTTTTTGTATGTTAGATTTGGCCATACCATTGTAAAATAAAATAAAAATGTAATAATGTCTCGTAAGCGACAATGCAATATCATTTAAGATGTTACCCGCGAAACCTGGACTCTTTTATTTGTCAAACTTTTCATTTTACTCTGCATCTTGGACTCAACACTCTAATTGAGATTACGAGATAGACTACTCAAGCAGGTAAGGTACAGTACACATGCCTACGTTTTAATATGATTGGTCAGCAATAATTTTTAGTGGTGCAGACTGCAGAACTATGAATTTTTGCCTTTATAAACATTAAATAGCTTAATTGAAAGTAAATTATTCAACAAACCCAAAAGTAAATAAAAATTACGGCTGAATTTATATCACTTTCTGATATAAACAAAGTAACTAAGTAAGTAAGTAAAATTTTGTTAATTTCTATAGAGCTTTCAAGGCAGCACCGAAGTAGCTCCTTATTCCTATGCGCTTAATTTTAGTATCAAGTATATATATATATATATATATATATATATATATATATATATATAGCGAGTCGTGAGTGACCAGGACAACGACAACGAGAAATGACAGCATCAACTTTTCATGTACCTAACTTCAGGTTTGGGCCCCAATATTCTAAGTGGATCGACGCCTTTGGTTGGGGCCACCCCTTTCTTCTTTGTCTAGAATTGTGGGAGAGCTAGAAAGCTAGATAGCTACTACTAGGAGGGGCCTCAAAATTTAGTGATGACCTTTTTTTTCTTGTCGACAATTTTGGGATTTCAGGAAAGCTAAAAAGGTACAGCGCGGTCCTCAAAATTGGTAATTATCTTTTTCCTTGTCAAAATTTTAATTTTTAGGCTTAGAGACGCCTGAAAATTCCAACTGGCCCTCCTTCAGCCTCTGAAGGGGCCTGCACACACACACACACACACACACACACACACACACACATATATATATATATATATATATAGTGAGTTAGACAGATAATTTATACAGCGCAGTAATCAAAGCAAAAAATTAAAGTCAAGAGTTGCTTTACAATTATATATATATATATATATATATATATATATATATATATATATATATATATATATATATATATATATATATATGACTGCCTTATATATATCATATATGACCAGTTTGACCACATATATGTATACACATATGCACACATGATACATATATATGTCTGCCCTATAAATATAATTATATAATAATATATAATAATATAAGTCTGGGATCGGATGTGCAGATGCTCTATACACCCTGAGGGGGAGTTATAAAATATTTGAACCAGAACAATTCCACGGCTGTTATTTCTGCCCTGGATGTTTCTAAGGCATTTGACAAAGTTTGTCATTATGGGTTGTTTCTTAAGCTGGCACAGAGAGGGGCACCACGCTGCTTTATTGATATTCTTTTGGATTGGTACTCTAAATGTTACGTCAATGTTCGATGGGGGAATGCTCTCTCAGAGTCATTCAATCTCATGGCTGGTGTGCGGCAAGGTGGGGTCCTCTCCCCTGTGCTTTTTTCTGTATATATTAATGATCTAATTATTGCACTGCAGAATTCTGGCTATGGTTGTCATATCGATGGACTGTTTTTGGGCTGTCTAATGTATGCAGATGACATCTTGTTAATTTCGCATTCTATTACTGGGATGCAACATATGTTAGATATATGTACCGCTGAGTCCCGTGATCTGGATCTTAAATTTAACACTAAGAAATCAATGGTTATGCGAGTCGGTAAACGTCATGCATGTCTGTGTGCGCCTCTGATTTTGGATGGTGTTGCTTTGCCATATGTACAGGAGATTAGATATTTGGGTGTTGTGTTGAAGACAGGTCGTTACTTCAGAACTTCTATTACGGGAGTTAAATTGAAATTCTATAGAAATTTTAACAGCATATATCATCATTCAAAATCGGCTTCTTCAGAACTGATCTGTGTTAATCTATTTAGGTCATATTGTTTGCCTTTGGTTTTGTATGGCACTGAAGCAACTTATCTAACAAAAGCACGTTAAATGCTTTGGATAGACTTATCCAGCAGGCTGTTTGCAAAATATTTAACGTTCATTGTAAAGATACAATCGAGTGTATAAGGGATATGGTTGGATTGCAGCTGACACATGATGCAGTAAAATACCGGCAGCAATCCTTTTTATTGAAGTATAAGGGAAAATCGCTATTTTTTTCTGACTGTATAGTTAATGTGTGCTTAAGGTCTGAGGTTATGGATATGATGGAATGAATGTTATGTTAGTTGAATAGGTATTTGAGTTTTGTTTGTTTGTTTTACTTAAAGTGTGTGTTTTATTAGTTTAATATTAGTTTATTATTGTCTTTTTTTTTGATTGTATTTGATGCTGTGCTTGTCACGAAATAAAGATTATTATTATATTTTTAGATATACATACCTTATCATATATATATATATATACAGATCATTCATATATATATATATTTTAATAGTTCTAGTCTGCGTCACTAATTCACTGCTTCCTCAAACCATTGTAAGTTTTTATAGCGATGTCCGAAAGCTTGTATATTTATATAGCGCTTTGAAAAGAAGCACAACAGTAGCTGCTTATTCTTAGGCGCCAAGCCTTTCTTAAAATAGCTAGGTAGTTGTGGTGGTGACAGTAGTAGTAGTAGTAGTAGTAGTAGTAGTAATAGCAGTAGTAGTAGTAGTAGTAGTAGTAGTAGTAGTTGTAGTAGTAGTAGTAGTAGTAGTTGTTGTAGTAGTAGTAGTAGTAGTAGTAGTAGTAGTAGTAGTAGTAGTAGTAGTAGTAGTAGTAGTAGTAGTAGTAGTAGTAGTAGTAGTAGTAGTAGTAGTAGTAGTAGTAGTAGTTCTTCCTGTTTCGTATATTTCATTTGCTATTATTGTTACCCTATGTATTCGATCGCTAGCATGAGACTACCCAGAATCACCAGTCCCCAGATAATGACAGGTAGGCTAACAAATCCCCTATATATCACCCGTTGACCACCACCACAATCAATTTACCGCTACCAGTGAAGCCAGTCAACTTTTTGAAAAAAGCCCAGATGGCGTCTTTAAAAAGCCCAGAAAAGCCCAGATTTGCAAAACAGGCTCTAAAGTTCTAATCTTTCGTCACTGGGACTCACTGTTATATAAAAATCATTAAAAATGTACTGTCGGTCTATGTATTCATTTAGCATTCAAAATTATAGACTCAATTAAACTGAAATATTCGAATAACAGCGTAATATAATCATATGAGGGGCGGAAGATGGCAGAGTGGGTTACGTTATGAAGCCTCAGGCTGACGGAGCGGGTTCAAGCCCCGTTAGTGCCCCTAGTGGCTCTCACGCAGGCAGTAATGCCTCCTAAGCCACTTTAAATCATGCTAAGTTTAAATCATGCCAAGTTATACGAGAAAGTTAGAAACGAACTCTGAAAATTGAAAAAGTTACGTCCTGATCATTCCCGCCTCGTCCCTGTCTACGCACCACCCCTGAAATAGAGTCGGTACTCGGTAGCAGTGACGGCTCCAAGATTTGGAAAGTGGGGTGAGTTGGGGTGGCAACATCATCACCATCATCATCATCATCATCATCATCACCATCATCATCATCATCATCATCGTCGTCGTCGTCGTCATCAGCATCATCATCATCATCATCATCATCATCATCATCATCAATAAACGTGGACTCAGCGCCCGTTGGTGTCTGATGCAATCATTACAGTTTTGTCCCAAAGACCTCGTCAATCTGAGCCAGAGATGATCCTGTTTTGTTAGACTTTTCAGCAGGTGGCAGACAATATGTGCTGAGCCGTGGATGACCATTTTTGCTTGAGACTTTTTTGGCAGGGATCCAGATTCCAGAACCTCAGAATATACCGACCCCCCAATTGATAATCTGCCCCGGAATCTCATTTATAGGGGAACACGGCCCTTTTCCTATGCCCTTGCCTATACTAACATGTTTTCGATAAATGCACGATAAAAGGGCCTGCCGGCGGCCCTCTTATAGGGTATGTATGGTGAAAACATATAATAATAACACTATACCATTGTTATACAGGAAGAATAGATACACACTTATTACTATATTTAAGGACATACATATATATACAGTATATCATCATCATCATCATCATCATCATCATCATCATCATCATCACCATCATCATCATCATCATCACCATCATCATCATCATCACAATCATCATCATCATCATCATCATCATCATAATCATCATCATCATCATCATCATCATCAATAACTGTGGGCTCAGCGCCCGTTGGTGTCTGATGCAATCATTACAGTTTTGTCCCAAAGACCTCGTCAATCTGAGCCAGAGATGATCCTGTTTTGTCAGACTTTTCAGCAGGTGACATTATGTGCTGAGCCGTGGATGACCTTTTTTGCTTGTGAGACTTTTTTGGCAGGGATCCAGATTCCAGAACCTCAGAACATACCGACCCCCCCAATTGATAATCTGCCCCGGAATCTCATTTATAGGGGAACACGGCCCTTTTCCTATGCACTTGCCTATACTAACATGTTTTCGATAAATGCACGATAAAAGGGCCTGCCGGCGGCCCTCTTATGGGGTATGTATGGTGAAAACATATAATAATAACACTATACCATTGTTATACAGGAAGAATAGATACACACTTATTACTATATTTAAAGACATATATATATAGTATATTATCATCATCACCATCATCATCATCATAATCATCATCATCATCATCATCATCATCATCATCATCATCAATAACCGTGGTCTCAGCGCCCGTTGGTGTCTGATGCAATCATTACAGTTTTGTCTCAATCTTTTCTGTTGGCTTCAACATGAAATAGTTCTTGCAGACATTTTCCACACCAATCACAAATGTCATCACACCATTCCCTGTGTGGCCTTCCTTTCTTGTTGGAACCGTCCATTATTCCCAGCAATATAGTCTTAACCTTTCTATCTTCTTTCATACCACACACATATGTATATATATATATATATATATATATATATATATATATATATATATATGTCTATATATATATATATATACATATATATATATATATATTATGCCCTCGGTACTTCATTCCCGAAGGTCTTATGAAAAAAAAGTGTCCGGAGACATTAAGAAATTGTGTGGCTAACTCTCGTCCGGTTCGAGGTCTGGAAAAGTTCCTCGAAAAGCAATGGCGTTAAATCGTTGCAGAGTGACAGACAATCGTTGGAAGAGGAAACTTCCTTCTCTCGTGTCTCCGGATTGCTGAGCAAGACGACGTCCAAGCTCGTTGAAAAAACAAAGGGCGTCTTGATTTATGGGGCCAAGCGTCTCAAGTGCGATTGGCAGGAATGTGTGCATGGGGGTCAGGCTTTGATATTTTGCTGTTTTTCTGACAGCAGCGGCTCGGCGGCGGCTCCTGCTGCTAGAGAAGTGGATGGTAAGTAGGTGGCGGCGACTGTGTCCGCCACGGTTGCATCCCATACCAGGCTGCGTCCGGCTTGCCACGGGATCAGGGTCATACCGTCTAGTCTTCTTCCGTCGGATCTGCTAAGACCAGGCGGTTCCTTGATGGAAGGGACTCCCGCTCTAACCAAAGCCCGCTGTACCAGATCGTTCAACGTGGCATGGCGAGTGGTACGACCTGGGCCCAGGAGACAGGATAGCCCATGCGAGCCGTCTTCCAGCACTTGGGCACCACAGGGGCAGAGATGCTTCTCGCATATGTTGGCGCCCAGGCGGAGGCCGATGATGATTCTGATGGTTTCGTCGTCCATTCGCAAGCCACAAGAGGAGATGGGCAGCGCGTGAAGCCAATCGCTGGCGTGGCATGCCGAGACGGCTTTGAGTCGGGCTTGATGATAAGGTCCTGGGTGGGCTTGGGACAGGGCGTCACTGTCCTTTCGGATGAGCGGACGGTCCCAGGTGGACTGCTTATTAAGTTGACCGGACGTTGGGCCTGGAAGCTGGCTCATGAAACACCATTGGTCCATGATTTGTGGTTCATGAGAATCGATGTTAGGGCATGCCCTCACAAGCATGTAGGACTGGAGGGGTCGGGTGCCTGCAGCTGAAGCCAGAAAGGCAGAATGTGCAAGCATGGACACCCGACGGATCCCCAGACCCCCGTTCCTGATTGGGAGCGTCGCCTGAAGCCACTGACTGTCAGAAAATTGTATATTTAGGATGTTACTAAGGCCTTCACGCATGATAGCGTCGAAGCGTTCTAGCAGCGGGTGACCAGCACAAGGGGTGCAGCGCAATAAGTACAGGAGCTTAGAATGGCTCAAAGAGCTCCTGAGAAGAAAAATGGCGTCCTGCCTTGGAATTAATGGCAGACGGCTCAGTGCCGTCTGCAACTCCACAATGCGACAGGACATCACATTTTCAAAAGCGGTATATATATATATATGATCATCATTTGATATTATATATATATATATAATTCGCATATATATGCCGATATTATTTTTGATGTATATATGGCAGCATATATAATGATATATTGATGACATATAAGTAAGTAAGTAAGGGAACGTCAAGATTAGAGTGGTAACTCGTCAAAAATGACTGCGCGAACACTTTAAACAGAATTAACCGAATAGCTAGTCTTAAAATGCCAGGACTTCAATCGATTCCTAAAGATATCCAACGACGGTGACTCGTATGTCGGCGGGGAGCGAGTTCCAAGTACGCGCGGCAGCCACCGGGAAGGCACGATCTCCGACGGTGACAAGACGCGTTCTCGGAACGATAAGCAACGATGTCGTAGACGATCTGGGACGCTTACGGCCAGCGAGGTCGGAAACGCTGAGAAACTCAGATGCAAGATAGTTCGGACCCAACCCGTGAAGACAGCGATATACAAGGGTTGATAGCTTGATCGTAATGCGCTCAGGCGCCGACAGCCAATGAAGATCCACGAGAAGCGGGGTGACATGATCATGTCGGGCAGAACGAAAGATGAGACGAGCGGCACTATTCAAAACTGACTGCAAACGGGCGAAAGAAAAGGCAGGTGACCCTGCAAGAACAGCATTGCCGTAGTCCAACCTAGTCAGTACCAGAGCGACAACCAACGTCTTAAGGACAGCTTGAGAGACAGACCGACGCAGACTCCTAATCAACCGAAGTGAAGAGAAGCAGCTAGCGATAGTCTTGGATACATGAAGCTTCATGGTCGCCGCACTATCAAGGTCAATGCCTAAGTTGCGCACCGATGCAACCGGGTGAAGCTCGAGATCGTGGATTTTGACACATTCACGCGGCAGCAGGTGTTGTTGCCTCTCCGTCGCAAACCAGAGCATGCATCTCAGACTTAGAGACGTCAAGCTGAAGCCTATTAGACAAGCCAGACTGACATCTCATCCAAGACATATATATATATACTTAACAGAATATAATATATATATATCTATATATATGCTGAAAAACATAAATGATAAATGCCGATCAAATATATTTATAAGTTATATATACATTATATTTTTGTACTTTGAAAACATTGTACAAATGATTGAATTTATAATATATATATATCTGAAAACCATTATATATGTATATATTATGCGCATATATATGTATGCCGATGATATATGTGACAAGATATATAATATTTGTTTATATATGATTATGAAATATATGATTATATTTGTGACATACATTTATATATATGACGATATATATATATGAATTTGTTGGTTTAAGACATGTACATTAAAGCATATATACTATATATAATCATATATAATCAGATATATGCTGTTTGATGTTTACTTGAAAGGATATAGGATTATGTTATACATATATATCTTTTGCAACATATAAATATATCTGATGAAATATGCATTACCGTATAAAATATATACTGTCTATAATCATATATGCTGGTAATATATGGTAATATATGATATGCTGAATACATATATTATAATTGCTGATCAAATAAATATTTCGGTATACATATAATAGGCTAACGATCTATGATTATATATATATATATATATATATGTGTGTGTGTGTGTGTACGGGACGTTAGCATAGTTTTTACAATACTAGACCAATAGTGCCAGTAGGTCGCGGGTTCGATACCCGCAGGAGCCTTAAGGTCGACTCGCCCTTATTCACTATAGGGCGGTGGTAGACTGAAGAACATCGTTAAGCTGCGATGGTTAAATGTTACGTGGGTCTGGGGAAAGTAATGGCAACCCGTTACTGATTAATTGATTTTACAACATATATATAATATATATATCATATAGACCAATGCTTTCATAAATGTCATAATAATACTATAGTGGATAATATGCCATAATAATATTATTATATATTATACATGCTGTCAAATATGTTATTTTGCATATACAATATAAATGTGTATAAATAATTATATATAAATATGTCAAATTATGATCATAATAGTATATAATATATAGACCTATATCTAATAACTGCTTATTTATTCTTCCTGTACGATGTAGCTAAAGTATAATTTCCTCAATTCATACGCTATTAGAGGGCCGGCCCTTTTATCAGGCAATCGTCGAAAACATTTTGGTATAGGAAAATGCAGAGTAAAAGGGCGGCCCTTTTATCGCGCTTGTATGGTATAATTTTCGATAAAAGGGCCGCGCTTTTTGTTATACTATGTGATTTAAATAATTTTTCAAAATCGCTTCGTCCATAGTCTTAAAGTACCTTTCTAAGTATTAGAGCCAAATATTGATGAAATACGAATGATGCATCGCTCGTGTATGATGATTTATCAATACGGCCCTTTTACTCAGTGATTTCTTGTAAGGCCCTTTAATCGGGAATAGCGTTATTATTATTATTATTATTATTATTATTATTATTATTATTATTATTATTATTATTATTATTATTATTATTATTATTATTGTAGCGGAATTGCCATATATATAATTCTACCTGTGTTTCAGTGTTGACTATGATTAATGTGCACTGCCATATGAAGATTTCGTAGTAGCGACGTTTCCTAATTTAGTCGCTAGGACGACGTCAATGCAGGCGACGTTAATGCATTGCCATTGCAGTATTGATCGCTTTAAATGATTGATTATTTTTTAATTAATTAGTTATCGAACTATTAGCAATTATTAGTTTACTAGAAATTAGTGTATTTTCATAAGTACTTACATGCGAAAGATTCAATAGATGTCGCTTTTCTTTCAGAAATTATTAATGATCTATTGACTGACATCTAGCAAACTTTTTATCGTACGGTCCCAATGTCTTAAATTCTGGCCCGTCATTACCTTATAAGTCGGTCGTGGAGCCATTCAGCTGGTCTTGTGAACGACCGATACGGGAGGAACCTCGTTCCAGACCGTCTGAGCCTCGACTCAGGAGACAGTTCCGTCCTGCCGTCAGGACGCGCCGGGTTGCCGGTACTACACAATACGTTCCAGGACTACCAGGTGCTGCGGGCAAACAGACGCGTGGTAACCCGTCAAAATAGCCCCGTCAAAATAGCCCCGTCAATACAGCCCCGTCAAAATAGTCCAAGACCAAAATAGCCCCGTCAAAACAGCCAACGACCAAAATAGCTCCCCGTCAAAGTAGCACCTCCACCAAAATAGCCCAGGCAATATCTAACAAGCAACGGCTGAACTTCTTTGAAGTTTCTCCTTACAAACTATCGATTGCCACCATTTTAGAAAAGAACAGGATAAGGTTGAACTTGACATAGCACGCTTCCAGGCTGGTACAAGGCAACAGGAGGCATCCAAGACAAAGTACGTTTTGCTCAATGAACGTCTACGCACTCTCGTTCCGACTTACGACGCAAACGAATGTCTCAACTATCTGCGCCGCGTAGCATATAATCTCACCATTTAAATCTTCTGCCTCATATCCAACTTGTAAGCGATTATTACTATACTAGGTGTTTACCCGTCAAAAATGACGGGGGAGATTGGCTGTTCTACCACCCGATTTTGTGCAAATGCAAGAGGATTTTGCGCAATTAATTTCCCTAACTCGCCGCCTTTTCCTTCAACCGAGTTAACGCCCATTCGCGTGAATTTTCTGAAACTTGTTAGTCAACGTTAGTGTAATGATTTGGCAGTGTCGAACGACATGCAGTGCTTGATTCTCCTGTTTGCTGTGCTGCTTTTTCACTCCAACCAATAGCCTGCTCCTCATTCTCATTTTATTGTCGCAAACCTCGTGAATGCTGGACTTTTTTGTTTTGCACAGACGGTTAGAAAGAGGAATAAAAAGGCTAAACAATGGTGCAAACCTCATCTTATTAGCTCTTGTATAGCCTGAGATATAGCAAATTCAAAAAGTAGGAAACTAAAATTAAAATATTTAATGGAACAGAAATCGATTTAGGAATTCAATCATGATCCAACAATAGCAACAATGGGAATGGACATAATGCCTTCGCTGGATCATGTAATTTTGATCAGAATTCTCAGAATTCAAAACTTACGCGAAATTCACCGATAATAATTATGTTCAAACATTGGGGTCATCGGGTTAGAATTGATAGATCTTTGCCAAATGTCAACCGATTTTCAAACTTTTTGGTTTATTTTGTTCCTCTGACATCCCTTTAGAACTTTGCCGCTACCAAAGTGGGGTTACCGCTTAAAATATTTTGCTAGGGGGCTTTAAACATTTTTCGGAGGAGAGGTTATATTTTAGGCCGTAAAGTGAACTCTACCCCCAATTTTTTTTGTTTTGCACGGACGGTTAGAAAGAGGAATAAACAATCTAAAAAATGGTGAAAACCTCATCTTTTTAGCTCCTACATAGCCTGAGATATAGCAAATTTAAAACGTTACAGCAACCATTTCTGAGAACGCTTTTCCAAAAATTATATCCCCAGTACGGTGACGACGTCTGAAAATTTAATCCCCACTTGAGGGGTTAAATATGAAAAATAGGTATTGAGGCTAGAATGAATAAATAAATATATATATATATATATATATGGGGGCAGGGCATTGGAGAGGGAAGGGAGGTTTGGGAGGAAAGTGGGTTGTACAGGTTTTCGGAGCAGCGTTGTGTAGGTTTGGAAACGGGGTTTGGGGCCGGTGGGGTAGGGCGGAGCGCTGATGGGTTGGGGCCTGGGCGATTGGGAGAGGGATGGGTAGTTGGAAGGGGATGGGGAGAGGAAGGGAACGGGGGTTTAGGGCCGGGGCAGGAATGGGTTGGGGCTGGAATGGGTTGGGCCCGAGGCGATTGGGAGAGGGATGGGGAGAGGGAAAAGGGATGGGGAGAGGAAGGGAACGGGGGTTTGGGGCCTGGGCCGGGATGGGGTTGGGGCCGGGGCGATTGGGAGAGGGATGGGGAGAGGGAAAGGGTTGGGGAAACGGAAAGGAACGGGGGTTTGGGGGCGATTGGGAGAGGGATGGGGAGAGGGGAAAAGGGTTGGGGAGACGGAAGGGGAACGGGATTTTGGGGGGGCGATTGGGAGAAGGATGGGGAGAGGGGGAAAGGGTTGGGGAGACGGAAGGGGAACGGGGGTTTGGGGGCGATTAAGAGGGGATGATGAGAGGGAAGGAGATGGGGATAGAGAAGGAAAAGGGGGTTTGGGGCTGGGGCGGGAATGGGTTGGGCCTGGGCGATTGAGAGGGATGGGGTGAGGAACGGGAGTTTAAGCTGCAATTAAGACGCTTCGTTAAACGCTCCTTTGACAGTTTTGATTAAACAATATTTGGTTGTCAATGACAACAGCGTCTTGCAATACCCGCCGTGTTGCGGACGGACAGACGCGACAGACGGACATCGAGAATTATATATATAGATATTGATTTTTTTGGGAATTGAGGATTTGAATGTATCTTGTCTCTTTAACGTTTAAACAATATTAACATCCACAAGAAACTTTACCAATAGTATTACAGGATTAAAGTCATATTGATTTTGTTCTATTACTTGTTTGCTATTTTTACGGGGGCTGTTTTGACGGGGCTATTTTGGTAGAGGGCTATTTTGACGGGGCTGTTCTGACGGGGCTATTTTGTCGGGGCTCTTTTGGCGGGGCTATTTTGACGGGGTGCCCAGACGCGTAGTCCTATTCAGCATTACATTACTACACGGGCCGCACGCCTTCTTGGAGCCCTGCGCGGTTACTATCAACACGTTCCAGGACTACCAGGTCCTGCGGGCAAACGGACGCGTAGTCCTACTCAACATAACATTATTGGCCGCAAGCCTCAAGTGACGTAGTCCTCTGCAAGGTCCTGCGCCTTGTGCCTAGTTCTCGTGCCTTGCTGCTCTTTCCTTGTGACCTATACTCTTACCTTGCCCCGCAAGCTAGTACTATAGTTTAATTGCCTTAGAAGATAGAGCGAATCGAACCTGATTAATGTGTATCTTTAGATCTTCTAAACGGAGCTCCCGAAAACTTTAATTCGTTGATGTGAAACGCATATATAATTGAATCTTGACGTATATAATGACTATTGAGTTTCTGTTGATACGTTTGCATGTTGCTGACTATGAGTTCTTATTGCTGTTTATTGCTAGATATCGTTGCCTAATAAAATATTAATGTGTGATATACGCCTATAATTCCTGCATAATCACAGCCCTTGCATTATTAATAGAGACTGCATTATAATTGAAGATATACACGTATTGTCATTCACAAGCAAGACCACTCAAATACAAGGTTGGGGACCTAGATGTTTTAGGCCAAATGTTCTCTTCCCGCCCGTCAAATTTTCCCTGAATATCTTTAAAACACATACGCGGGGATTGTCCATTGCCACTTAAGGGATCAAAGAGGAGATTTCGCGACATTATTATTATTATTATTATTATTATTATTATTATTATTATTATTATTGTTGTTGTTGTTAAAAGTTAACATTTACGTGGTAACTTAACGTAATCCGATAGCGGACTGCGTGAACACATTACATTGTTAGATATTAACTTGAGACATGTAGCTGATCGGGAAAACCATGTTTTAGGTGCTTGTTGAACGTGTCGAATGCCTACGAACAAGAGGTGCACTGGTATCATCTTCTGACAGTACGAACTGTGCTAATCAGATTTGCTAAATTTTCACGTTTCTCCTTAAGATAATATGACGGTGGCCTACTCTCTCTCTCTAATATGCTCTCGCGAATACGTCTAAGGGAATTTAATTATCACAGAGCATATCTAAACTTAAAGGCCAACCTATCAACATTAACTGCACAACAAGTACTTTCTTATTAAATGTACTTTAATCTTGACTAAGTAATCTTTTCTTTTCTACAATAGCTGCCATCAATTTAAATTACTATTCAAGGCCTGCAAATTGTTCAATATCAAAACGGCAGCGGCAGTAGGCCTACTACTATAACGACTCGTCGCTAAGGACGCTAGCTACTACAGCTGATTTCTATCGGATCAATTAAATCATAAGACTGAGTCCTGTAAACTACAGAGACTCAAAATATTCCTGTCAACCAAACCGCTAACAACTCGCTTCGCTATTTAAAAATTATTTTCGCAAAACAATTAAAACAAGACGAGAAGATTGTCTTCTTCCGTCGACAACAACTCTTTCGAACGACCTTGGCCTGATAATATGAACCGCGACCAACTTCTGGCTGATGCATGTGTTAATATTTGGAAATCTAGTGGAGATCTTAGAATTGGTCTTGAAGAAGATTCCGATTCCAGTTCAAATGAAGTATGTGGGCATGAGTTGCCAGTCAAAAAAGCACGTAGGACAGTGCCTTTTCAAAAGGAAACTGGTAAAACATAAATCATCCTGGATCAAAGGTCACCTGAAAGAAGCTGATATAAAGGCATGATTTACCTTAAAAAAATAAGGCAAACAGAGCTCACAAGTTTGTTTTAACTGTTTTTCACACTACAACTAATGCAGTCTATATGTACTATCTATCTAGCGAGTAGCGAGTGTTTTCGCCGTTATTATATCTGTACTGAAACAAATGAATATGCTCCTCAGAAAGTTCATCATAGTTTCAATCTGGACATTTCGGATATCGAACTCTTTCTCGGTGTCCTACTTTTGAGTGGTTATGTTTCATTGCCTCAAATATCTATGTACTGTCACCCAATCGCTTCAGTTCAACAATGTGCAATAACTGCAATATCCACTTTGCCAACAACACTTCCTTGAACACTGATAACAGATATGCCAAAGTGCGTCCCCCTGCTGGACCACGCTAATAATGCTTCTTGCCTAGCGAACTTTCAGCTCGAACAGACAGACGGTGTCCATGAAAGCACAATACCATTCTTTGGTCGACATAGAGCCAAGCGGTATTTACATGGCAAACCAATAAAATTCGGACACAAGAAGTGGGTTCTGTCAACCGCACTGGAACATGTCATCAAGTTCTGCCCATAGCCTATCTTTTGGCTGGAAGTACAGACAAAGAAATCGGTTTTGGGGGTTCGATTGTAAAACTCCTATCACACTGTATTCGACAATCTCTTTACAAGCCCACGGTTTGCTGCGTCTGCTTGCAGATAATGGACTGGCTGCAACAGGCACTCTTCATCCATACCGCACTGATGTAGCTCCGATGAAAAGCCTCGAGAATTGAATAAGGAACTCCGTGGATCATATACGATGTTGTGTTGGACAAAAAATCCTGAGTGTGCTTGGATTGTTGGCACGACAGGCACTGTTGCATAAACATATGCAGGTGTTCAGCCACTGGTTGTTTTGCATTTAGCAACTGACCAAAATCTAGTACATAATTCAATCAATGCAGATTTGATCAATAAATTCTACTAATCAGTTACTCCTATAACGAGTCCGAAAAGAGCAATGTCATTATGAAGTTACCTAACGGTTTGAAACATGATTGGAGCTAGGAATATGTACTGTTAAAACCTACAGTGGCTGTTGTCAGTTTAAACTGACATAAAATTTTTATATATAACACTATTTTGGAAAATAACGAAAATAATCATTATTTCAATGTTTTCTAATACAGAACAACCAAACTAGGTGGAATAATTCATTATTTTGTAACGGTCTAATATGATTTATTTTAAAAGAAGCGAAGTTTTTTTTAATACACTCGACCACTGTTTCCTATACATATGCATATGCAGTTTACTTCCACAGCTAAGAAGGCGGCAAATGGGTCGAAGCGCGTTTCTACCCACCAAGCCTACCAGCCAGCAACCCTTACGCGGTGCTCCCGTTATAACAGAGGTCCATTTGATGACGGGCAGCAGCAGTCATCATTCCAACTGAGCAAAGTTGCAAAAGAGCATTACCAATTAACACTTTGACACTGGTCACGCGCTGCCAGTTGTGTGGCAACTATTGACTAGCCTCCTTGCCGTTACATTCTCTGGCACTTTTCCAGTCGGAAAAAGCGTTGAGTTGCAGTCCATTGTTCACTGGGGACATACCCACCTGTCAGACCATTCATTGTTCGCCGAAGGGCAAGATGCAATCATTGGACACTGGGGATGTGTCAATAATAGAGGCACGCTTTTCAATAGGGGCCAGAGCGTCCACTTGCATACCTCGTTTTTCAAGAGAACAATGAAGCAAATTACCGCTTTTGTGTGGTAATGTCGCAGAGGCAATTAAATGGGTGGTCTCAGCCGCCCCAAATGCCTGTAGATGCGGTCGCATACCGTACGTCGATAACGCTATCAGCATCAAATTCCTTGGACGGATAGCGAACGCTCAAACCACTAAGAAGGCTAGATTTCGAGAACGGGCTGCGCTCAAGGCGCGCGCACCTCCTCTGTTCTGTCCAGAAGAGATCAGGTATCTCCCGGTCGCCTGCTGGCCACAAAAGACCCTCGTTGATTATGTGCAGTAGTGACCGAGTGAATGAGTGAGTGAGCTAAGACGCTAGTTATAGCCAAACCAATGGTAAGTATCCGCCAAAACTCTTAGAAAATTTGGTGACCCAGTTGCCAGCAGCCTTAGATGCCAAAAAGTGGATTGCGACCCACAGTTTGGGAAACAATGCCTTATACTATGTAAATCGTCGAAGATTTGCCACCATCTGTACAGTATTTGCAATTCATTCTAAAACACCAAAACCATTCGCACCCGTCATGATTTGCTGATTATTTGCTATAGGCTATATCATCATCATTAGGGTATGTCATATGTAAGTGAAAATCGTAATTTTTTACAATGACTTGCACGTTAGGAACCAATTGCATTTGGATATAGAGAATTCGTTTCTAGGGATATTGTTTTAAAATATTGAGGTTGACCTACCGGGAATTGGTAATTAAAAATGCAATAATAATAACTTTAATTACATTTATTTCAGGTAATAATAACAGCTTTATTTAAGCTGTAATAATAGTGAATAGTTATTCTTTAAGCTGGAACACTTTGAGAAAGTCTTTCTTTGATTTCAGTAAGGGCATGGCTTCTCTATTACACAACTGTGCTCGTATAAAGCCATCTCTCTCATCCCAGTCACAGACTCGTTCAGCTGCCCCAGTAACCAATTTGACTGCTCTTTCACAACTTTGAGTGTGCAGAGAATATGGAGGAAGCTCCAGAGGGGCAACTTTCAGTGCATCAAGTTTGACCGAAGATATATTTGTTGTGAAAACTGGTTCAGTGATGGTCTCTGCTTCCCAATCGATGAGTTCTTTGAGGTCGCAAGCAGTCAGGCTTACAGTTTGCGGAACTTTGAAAGAACACACTGCAGAGGTACCTAGTTCACTTCCATCCCTAATTTTCATTATTTTGTCAACTGCAAAGACTTTCTGGTTTGCATCATCAGAACATAGAAGAGCGGTGAGTACATTCTCAGGATGCGCCCACCATTATTCGCTTTTGAGGTAAGGCTCTGAGACATCCTTGACTCTTGCATCTTGCTTCTGCCAAAGTCTGAATAGCTTTATTAAATGCCAAAGCCTATACTTGATTTCATGTTTCACCTTTATCTCATAGAACATGTGTTACCTAGATTGCCAGCAGCTTCAAGACCTTCGCATCCTCAGATACAAGATCATGCTTGCTCATATAGAGCAGCAAACACCTCATTCCACAAGTCAGCCATCTGCTGTGGGACAGTTGACCACATTTAGGACCTGCTACTTCAGGATCAAGCCTGCGTTTCACTATTGCATGAAGATACTTCCATGCAACTGTGCTGTCAGTGCTCATTTGGTTAGCAATATTGTTGGGGATATTAACAAGACCCTCCAAAAGGGGAATTGGCTAAAATTCAGTCTTTTTATCCAGACTCTCAACTTTGGAAAAGAGTTTACCAACTGCACCACACCAGCCTTTAGCTGAAGATGCTGATCGGTCAATCTTTCTCACAATATGACGGAATGGCAGCTCATTGATGTGAAGCCAGCAGAAAGATCGAAAAAGACTTCGGATAAGGAGTACTTCAACATGGTGAAACATGCCACCTTTCCAGCCAGACATATCATTAGTGGTATCACTGTCAATTAGTTCGAGACTAAGATCTATACCTCTGTCATTTAACCACTCGAATAATCCTATTGCACACTGTTTGCCCAGTTTTTCTTTTGTTGTTTCGGTTCTGCCATATAGTGAGTAAGGTAGCGACCTTTCGGCTCTTCTGTCACAGTCATATGATATTTCCTTAATGGTGCGTTTCCTGAACTTTCCAGTGGACTCATCATGGTTGAGAGAGTTAAGGTGTTGTCCTTCCTGCTATCAACGAAAATGCCACTAATGTTACTTTTTGCAACACTGGAATTCTCCTCTCAAGTCCTCTGCTCTCCAATACTTCATAGCACGCTCTTTGGCACGATACACCTTTTTGCTATCACATATGAGGTGTTTCTTATCTTCACCTAGATGTCCTGCCTTCACAAGATCGCTCAGAAGACCATTGATGATAGCAGCAGTGGCTGTTAATGACACACCAAACCTCACGGAGGCAAGAGCAGCACTACTAATATCAAGATAGTTTCGCTTAAGAAAATTTTCGGTTTTCCTGATTTAGTCATCTGATATATTACTGACTATTTCGTCATTAGAATAATCAATTTATGTGTCTTCTCCCATATCATCAACATCAAATGTAACAATCGTGGGGTCAGTGGTTGTAGTTGCCTGTTGCTAGGCTATTATAGCTTCCTCGAGTTGACGTTCGAGTTGTGCTTGTTCAGTTGACTTACGAAGGTATTTCAGTCTCATATATAATAATTATTTATTTAGAGACAAAATTGCATTAAATATTATTATGAATAGATTTGCAATTTACTAAATGGATATATACGGTAAACAATTTCAAAAGCAGTTATACTGTGCACGTACAGCGAAAATACTTGACTTCTAGGGAAAAATTGATTTAAGTAAAATCAATTTTCCCGGTAGCAAAAATTACTTTCCCACAAATTTTTTTATATCAATCAATTCACAATTGGTCAATACATAAGAAAAGTGACACACTGAATTGAAAATGAAGCATGCATGTGCATGACATACCCTAATCATCATCATCATCATCACCATCATCATCATCATCATCGGCATGCCCCAGTTGGAGCGTAGCCTTTTCCACAAACTGCCTCCAGAGTACTCCATTTTAGTCCGATGTTATGTTGATTGAATTGTCCGCGTCCGCAGTGCTTTCGACGCCGCAGAATCCACGACCAGCGCCACTCCAGCGCTCGAGAGTCCACATTTGTCGGTTCACACGCCGGAGCGCCACCTAGTGAATCTCCCAACACACGTCGAAGCGCCCCCGGCAGTATCTGCAGTCTGATCAGCTGAAATGCTTTACCCTGCTGAACGCCTTGGGAGCCATGTACACGAAGATAAGATAATTTTCCGTCAGCGTTTCGACACACCGCCCGCGTACAGTCCGCCGTGTACGTCAAAATGGCGGCATAGAATCGATGCCCAGATCCTTCCGTCATTATTCCGCTCTGACGGAAGAAGAAAATACGGCCAAAAACTGCCCAACGATCGTTTCAGGTGCGTCTCCGTCTAGTAACTCCGTCTAGTAATTTTCTATATATACTAACAAATATTTTCGGTATTTTAAATCGTAAACTGAACAAAACGCTAAATAATTAAGCACTGTTATAGTGGGAATATCTAGGACTCGAGACTAGGTAAATAAGCGTCCTGATGGTCTGTGGCTTCTGTAAGAATGAAGTGGCAAGGCTGATTTGTGTACCATTGTAGTCATTGGGTTTTGATGATCAGGCTATTTGAATAAATGGCATCAGCTAAACATTTGGCGGGCGTCTTTTATGAAGATCAAAACGAGAGACAGCAATATATCGAACGCTGACCGCATCAGTTTAAGCCCTACTATCGACCCTCGGCATGATCGCCTCCTACGCATCTCGTCAGAGTAGGAAATTGCTATCAATTGATTCAGATGAGCTTTGTTTGCATCGGTTACGAAATCCGCCAAAAGATATCTGCATTCGATTATAACCGCTAAACAAATGACCTTGATTTGCTATTTTATTCTTACTGTTGGCTCCACTTCTGGTACCAACTAATACAATTTTAATCCACCACTGGTGCCAATTAAAACGACCTTAGGGAGCCGGACGATAGTTACGAGGCCAACTGAAACAATATTTGGGCGTTTATCTCTCTTCTGGTATAAAGGTGACAGCTTAGAAGTTGATTAGCTGCGGAAAAGATGCGGCGCCGGAGTTTTACCAGGATGGTTGCCCCGTCCTTTATCTCAGGATGTACAAATACGAGTATTCCACCAGAACGAGGTTTATGACCGCTAGCGTGTTCGACGTTGCCGGTCTGGCGATGTTCTATGCAGCTAAGAATTTAATGAAATCGGCGATAACACGGGAAAATCAAAATCACTCAATGCAGATGGTATACACTTTGATTAACATTATTATACTAACTTCTTCTTTATGTGTCGTCCTCTATCAGAGGGTTGACAGTCATTTTCCTCCATTTCTCTCTATCTTCTGCTGCTCTTTTTAGCGTTCCATAGTTCTTTGTGCCTGTCCAGTCAAAGATGCCGTCCATCCAGCTTCCTCTCGGTCGTCCCCTTCCCCTTATTCCTTCTATTCTACCGTCCATTGTTATCAGTGGTAGGTCTCCGGCCGAACCTCTCTTGATGTGACCAGTGTAGGTCATTTTTCTTCGTATTATTTCCTGTTTCCACGCTGCTGTTGTTTGCTTCTTTCTAGAACTCTTTCGTTTGTAACCTTGTCCATCCAGCTGATTCGCAAGATCCTTCTGTAACACCATAATTCAAACGGCGTGACTTTTCATAATCTTCTCGTTTATTGTCCAGGTTTCGCATCTATAAGTCAGCATTGGGAAGATTCATTAATTCATTCATTCGTGGACAATTTTTATAGCGCTGTAACCAGACTTGGAGTCGAGGCCACAACTTTCGAGGCCAAGGCGAGGCCAAGGCCAGGAGGTCCGAGGCTAAGGCCAAGGCCAAAGCCAGGAGGTCCGAGGCCAAGGCCAAGGTCAAGGCCAGCAGGTCCGAGGCCAAGGGCAAGGCCAGCAGGTCCGAGGCCAAGGCCAACTTGTGGGCATTTTTGCAAATTTTTGCCAAATGTTGACAAATATTTATGTTTTTAACCAAATGTGTAGGTACATTTTGCCAAATTTTTTGCACATTTTACATTTATTTATTTATTTGTTTGTTACATTATTTCTTCATTTCCTTGGGACAACGGCCCCTGCCCCCAAATGACGCCCCCGTTAAACACGAAGTCATGAAAAAACGCAGAAGTGTTAAACTCAACAGTTTAATCCACAGTTGGTTGCGTAGTTGGCAACTTGGAGGTTTAAGTTGAGGAGGGCCTACGAATGTGAGAGTGCCCAGGGCCTACGAAGACCTTAAAACGGCCCTGCAGTATTTAGTACTCAGTGGAAGAGATGTACATGGACAGTGGGGTAAAATCCCCCCTTTCCCTGCAAATCGCGCGCTGATCAGGGCCAACACTCGATTTGGGCAGATTAAACGTCAAAATATTGAAATTTTGGGGACCAAACAAGTGCTGGGCCCCCTACCCGAATTATTGGGTGCCCGGGCTCCTTATGGATTGGCGTCCATGGCAGTAAGGTCCAGTACCTACTACCAACCATGTTTTAAAAATAAAATTAAATTACCTTTTGATGTCTTGTAGCTGTTTGCCACAGACTCGTGTTTTCTATCCAGATGGTTCTTGAACCCACTTGAAGTTCCTCGAGTTTCACTTATTATTTCGCGACAATGCTTGCATTTCGCGGACCACTTTCTTTCATTTATTATTTTGAAATCGGTGAAAGCAAACTTCACAATGCTAGGCTCATTTGTGGCCATATTCTTTGCTTGCGTATTTTTACTTACAAACTCTAATAGCAATAGGTACAGCAGAGATTGCTGTCACTACGGCGCCGTTTCTTTTCCAAGTGCGACCAGTCTACAACCTCCTTAGCCTAAGCAGATGCAGCCTCGCAGGTGTATCTGTTATACTTTAGAGACAATAAACCCCGACCCCTGTGAAGCCGCCGCTGTCAAGAATGCAATTACTGCTCTAAAATAGACGCCATATATCCATTTAGGTTCAAGCCTTTTAATACGTTTATTAGCAAGAAACCCAATTATCTGGTCCAAATGCCTACTTCAATCCCCGAGGCAATGTTCGCTTCAAACAATGGCAGCCTTGTCAATGCAAGCAACATAATTACAAGCTACTAGAGCTAGCAGGAATTCTCAGGGTCTACCGTTTGGATTGAACAGAGGACGTTTTGTTCAGATATTATTCGTCCATCCATCCATCCATAACTGACAACTTATATAGCGCAGTATGCATGACAACTGTCAAAAACAAGAGCACTTTACAGCAAATACAATATCTCAACTGTACGAAATATTAAAAAAGTGTGTTTTGAGTCTTCTGGCGAACATTTCAGGAGAAGTCGCTTCTGTCACATCATCCGGCAGTGCGTTCCATAGAGCCGGATTCCCGCGAGACACCGATCTCTCCCCGAATATCGCAGTCTTGGCCGGAGGTGGTATGAACAGCCGAGCTCTACCGCTCGATCGGAGTCGTGAACGCACGTCGGTCGTCGTAGACATGCGTATCAGCGCCGTTAGATAGTCCGGGCAGGTGGGATCACGGAGCATTCGATACGTCAACCAGCATCGTTTGTACTTGATCCATTGCAGAATCCGCAGCCAGTGGAGCCGGTCTCTCAGTATAGGTGTTACGTGCTCGTTCCACTTGACACCAAAGATCACACGAGCAGCCGCATTTAGAACTGACTGCAGCCGATTCAGCTGACAATCCGGGAGCCCAAGCAAAATACTATTGCAATAGTCTAGTCGTGATAAGATGGACGCCCTGACTAGTTGTATCGTAGCATCGATTGTGAGGTAGCGACGGATCTTCACGATCTTTCGAAGATGATAGTAGCATGACCTTGTCACGTTGCTAATGTGACCAGTGAGCGTCAGTGATTCATCCAGGGTGACTCCCAATAAGCGCAATTCCTTTATTGGGGCAACCTCAGTGCCCTCGATCGAGAACTGGATCCGGGGAATCATGCACGCCCTCCTGGGGGTGCTGACCCAGAGTAGCTCAGTCTTGTCGGGATTCAAGGCTAATCTATTCACTGCAGTCAATGGTTTACCGCAGAGATACAGTTAAGTATCCTGGCCCGTAGCCCATCAGTCTCATCAGGTGAACAGAATCCATATATCTGGCTATCATCCGCGTATGCATGAGACAACAGCCCAGCAGAAGAGACGATGCTCCCTATGTCAGCGACATAGAGGACGAATAGCAGCGGTCCAAGGACCGATCCCTGCGGTACCCCAAAGTGGGCCGGACGAGTGGAAGACATGGAGCCATTCCACCAAACCGACTGCGTCCTATTCGTCAGGTAACCGTTCAGCCACGCCAATACTTGTCCGTTGAAACCATAGGACCTTTCAAGCCGGTGAATGAGAATATCGTGATCGACGGTGTCGAATGCGGCCGAAAGATCCAGTGAGCAGAGGAGGGCGAGTTGCCCGTTCGCGGTCGCGTCGACGATATCTCCAAAGACCTTCATGATCGCAGTCTCTGTGGAATGGCCACGTCGATAAGCGGACTGGTCCTTTGGCATCAGGCGATTCGAGTCTAGATGGGCGACCAGCTGCTTGTTTACCAGTCTCTCCAGTACTTTGGAGAGAAATGGCAAATTAGAGACCGGCCGATAGCTCTTGACTTCAGCGCAATTTAGTCCAACCCGTTTGAGATGCGGGTGAATGATCGCATGCCTCCATGCCTCCGGAAATTCGCCGCTCTTTAGGGACTTCTCCAGAAGCATCGTTAAGAATGGTGCAAGGCTGACCAAACGTAGCCTCTATTCGTCACTTCCAACATTTGAATGCGCGATTTTCTTGTTTAATTCCATGGTGTGAGGGCTTGGCCTCGAGTACACAAGGCCGAGGACTTGTATCCCGAGGCCAAGGCCAAGGCCAAGGCCAGCAGGTCCGAGGCCAAGGCCAAGGCCGAGGACTTGTATCCCGAGGCCAAGGCCAAGGCCAAGGCCAGCGTCACTTGGCCTCGAGGCGCCTCGAGGCCAAGGCCACGGCCTCGAGGACTCCAAGTCTGGCTGTAACAAGGCTAAAGACCCACAACAAAAGCGCTTTAACATCTCAATCATACCCTAACCTAACTATTACAATAGTGTGCTGTTGGGTCTGAGAAGATGTAGCATTGGATGAGCCTCTTCTTGCACTCGATGTTTAGATCTCATGAGCTCTTTCATCTTCCAAAAAAGGCGATATGGGACCCTAGCCGTCCTACTGTATTAAAAGGCTATCAAATGCTAACTTGTTGTTGTTGGTATGCTGCTGCTTCGTCTTCTTCTTCTTCTTCTTCTTCTTCTTCTTCTTCTTCTTCTTCTTCTTCTTCTTCTTCTTTAGGTGCTTTGTGTTTTACGTTAGCGACCATGGCTTTCCACTTTGTTCGATCTTGACATCCTCTTATAAATTCGATGTTGTTCTTTACTCACTCAATTCCTTCTCGTAGGCAGTCTACATATAGGTGTTTCTCTGCCTTCCTCTTGCTCTTTCCACTCCACTTTTCCGGTTATTGCCAAATGCTTCAGGCCTTCCTTCCTTATTATGTGTCCAAAGAAGGAAAGTTGCCTTTATTTGATGGTTACCATCAGACTTCTTTTATTCCAAATTCATTTAGGATCTCTTCATTGGTTTTCTTTTCCATCCATGAAATCTTCAGCATTCTTCATGTAAAACCATATTTCTGTGGCTTCAATTTCTTCCGCATGGCCTTGGATATAGTCCATGTCTCTGCTCCATACAAGAGGGCTGACCAAACGTAGCCTCTGAGCACTCTTAATCGTGTTCTGTGAGTGATGTGTCTATTTGTTAGTATCGCTTTGAGTTCTCAGAATGCTGCCTTGGCCCTCCTATTCTTGATGTTATGTCTTTCTCACATTTCCCGTCATTGGTTATCAAACTGCCTAAGTATTTGAACTGTGCCTCTTGTTTGATTTCATTGCCATTTAGTCTTATGCTGCATGTGGGTGCTACTTTGCTCTTGGTAATCACCATGCAGAAAGTCTTTTATGATATTAATCCTTAAGCCTTTCTTTTCGCTTTCTAGTGCTAATTTAGTTAGAGGCTCCTGCAGTTTTTCCTCTGAGTCAGTAATCAAAGTGGCATCATCGGCAAACCTAAGATTATTTACATTTCTTCCTCCAAAGTTTGACACCTTTGAGATCTTTGATCACTTTTATGATTTCTCTCCATATAGGTTGACCAAGTCTGGTGACATTCCGCACCCCTGTCTTGACCCTTTCTGTATCTTAATCCATTTTCCAATGGTTCCGTTTATCCTGATTGCAGCTCAAACTATAACTAAACTGACTATAGACGACGGTAACGTCAAAATATACGCAAAACATCATAAGAACCTTACTGCTATCACCTTTGTGAGTCGTCATAGAGAGGTCGGGAGGATCTGCTGCTCGAAAGAAACGATCCGCATACGGTAACAAAGTCTTCAATGACGGGTCGCTCTAATGGGGAGACGCTTTCGACAGAACGATCTTTGAGAAAAATAGGAGACGGATTTGGGTGCTCCAACCCAGAAGAACCCACGAGAAAAAATAGGCCTCGAAGGTCAGCGTCCTCCCTTATATACGACACCGGGTCCTCTGCCGGCGAGCGCCAGACGCACTCTTTCTTGCTGGACTAGAGCGGTGGGGTTGGTTCACGGGCATCTAGGGTGGGCGTCGTTGCTGTATGCCATATCTAGGGCTGGTTGTGGGACTGGAGCTTAGCGAATGGGGCGCCGCGGGGTTGGACAGATCAGGGGCATACATTTACTCTTGTATGACTGCCAAAATTGCGTCACTTTTCTATGTCCACTTCAGGAGAATTATTAATCTGTCAGTCACTTGTTATTATTTCAGGAGATTCTCTTTCTTATCATAGCTGTAACCAATTCAGCACAATAGACCAAGATAATGGCAAAAACAAGAGGAACTGCTCCTACACTGAACGCGGAGCTTGGTGGTACGACCATTGTCATCAGTCTAACCTAAATGGATTTTACTATCATGGAGGAAACTACGCTTTGCGAGGAAGATTTGTAAACGGTAATGGAATTGTATGGAAAAATTGGCTTAGCTATTCCTATTCCCTGAAGACGACAGAAATGAAGATATCTCCTTATTGATTACTAGCTTCTGTTTTCAAGAAGAGATAGGCCTTTATGGCTGACTAAATGACATCGCACCAATATCCTATATAAAAGCATAAGATAAGTGTTTTACTGAATAAGCTTAACGAACAGATGACAGTTTCATCTGATAATTTACTGATGATTGTTTTTCTGCAGAATATCGCTGTGAAACTGTTTAAGATTACAATACATTCCAGAACTATTAGCTAAGTAAAATATATAGTGCTTACGTACTGGTGGGCATAAAACATCGTCTACAATATATGGTGAAACTTTTGAATGTAGCCTACAAGTTATTGCTTCGCCATATTTGTAACAAGTGCATTTTAAACCGGCATTACTCTATATTCAATTGGCAGACATGTGCCAGCCGCGTGGTTATGAGCACTGAGCAACGTTCGAAGGCATGGCACGAAGTTAAAAACTGACGCTTTGCTCACAATAGCATTGTGACAATACAAATGCCATTGTGCTTGTCTTTGTCATGTTTTTGAGAGGAACTTCTATTTTACTTGGCAAAGATGATTGCGTTAATTGGAATTTTGACACAGGAGGATTTTGGAATGCGATAGCTAGCTTTAAGACTGAATGTTCTTCTTATTGATGTTAGCAAATTTTTCATCGGATGAGGCCTTCATAAGGACTATGCTATTGACATTCAAGTTTCTAATATCTTGAGACATGTTTTGGCTTACTCAAATCATAGTGTTTACCTATTATATTATATGCTACTGAAGCCACTTTTCCGAACAAGAGCACTTTAAATAATTTGAATTGTCTAGAACAGCAGGCTGCATGTAACATTTTTGATGTACATGATAGAATAATGATTGACTGTATTCGCAAAATGCTTGAATTGAATCAATACATGATATTGTTAAGAATCGTCAACACTCTTTTTACACTTCGGTTATCTAAGAAACCACTTTATTTTGACAATTATATAATAGCGGAATGTGTAGCTGTTATTTAAGAGTCGTGTTTGCCTGGTATTTTCTGCGTTTGTGAATAAAAACTTATATATAGGGTCTAACGCTAATTTATCACATAATGCATTTGTATCTGCCTTATTTTGTATGTAATTCGGAAAATTATATTACCTTACACGAAGTTAAGGCGCAATTAGCATATGAAAACTTTAATTCTATAAACCAAGTGAAACTGTATAGAGTGAAAAATGTATTACAACGCCTATAATAATAGGCCTAATATTGTGATTTTAAGTGGTTTGGGAGACTAAGTAAGCCTGTGTGAAAACCACCGCCTAATAAGTGCAGAGTACAATATTAGCATGTAGCCATAATTTCTCTGATAAGTCACAGTTGCTTATTTGTATCGAATAAAATGCTTGATTGATTAATTACTTATTATACATTTGTTTCTCTAACAAAGGGCGGGATGTTAGAAGACTGGTAACAACGCTGGACGATGGAGCAGAAGGTCGCGGGTTCAATTCCGCAGGAGCCCTACGGTCGACTCAGTCTTGCTCGCTAGAGAGCGGTGGCAAAATGAGGAGCAGCGTTAAGCTGCGAGGTAAAACGTGGGTCTGGGAAAAGTAATGGCAACCTACTCCAGATTAATGGCCTATACCACCCACGTCGCTGATTGCCTAAACCGGAGATAAGCGCCGGAACCCAACAACCCAACGCTCGGACTAGAGTACGGGACCTACCTTTACGTTTACCTTCTCTAACAAATGCGTTTCAGATTCTATAATTCATTCGCTGTTTGATAAGACGCCAATGTGGGGACTGTCTAGATTGGGATATATGTTCAATCCGATGCGATAGATGCATCTGCTATGATATCATTGGGTACATGTGTAGTCCTCGGGGCCCTCCCTCGGCGCAGTTCTACCCTGGGTACCTCGTTTCGAGGCGGTGGTGGCTTTAATGTCCTTTTGAAGACGCTCAACTGGCGATCCGGATATGGCTTCTTGCCGACCCCTCTCCCAAATTAGTTAATCCAGTAAGATTACTAGAGGAAAAGAGACCAAAGCACAAAATGGTCTTTGCCTTCTTGTCCTCTGGTAGGTTTGTCCCAGTATTCTTCAGGAGTTCTTTGTCTTCTCGCTTTACCCTATAATAAACAAAACTTGCAGTATACAATGCCGTAAATTCCTTTCTCAGTTAGGCCCTACAGCTTAACATTCGCAATCATTTATCTACAGTCAAATAACTGCCATGCAAGACCAATCTAGTATCAGGCAGTATTAAGGTTTAGATTGACAACATTTACTCTTTATGCCATAATTTATTCACATCAATCACTCAAACACTTTGTGTCCCCGAACCCTTTTCCTATGCAGTCTCATATCATGTCCCGGGCGCTGCCATCCTGTTTTCGTGCGATAAACCTTTGTGCTGGGACTTCCATTTTGTCTGCTAGTTTTTCTGATGTTTATTTATTAACTTCTTCTTTGTCCTTAAGACTTCAACGTTGCCCACAAGGCACCCTCTTGCGGTCCACCTTTGGGCCGCGGTTCACGGGTAGAGAACCACTGTTTCATATGTCTCAATTAAATCAGTCTCAGTACAGATCAATTTTTCGAGTGTTTCTGAAGCGAAATCATGGGTGACAACGGGGTTATTTAAAGGACGCCAAGTCGACTTACCTACTCTATCCGAGGGTTAAATCATTACTGATCAGTGGCGTAGCCAGGATTTCCGGAAGGGGTTTGTTTTGACTTTTCACCGTAATCAACTTTCGAAAAATCCTGACAAGCAAAAAAGGTCATCCTATGTATCTGTCCTATTATCCTATGTCTTTATCCTAGGTCTTTTCTTCTAACATCTTTCCTTTCAGATGCTGACAAGCCAAAAAAGTCATCACGCCTATGGCGAGTAAAAATTTTGGTCTGCAGCACCAAGGGGGGTTCACCCTAAAAACCGCGTCCGAAAATTTAAATGCATGGAAACACATACAAATTATTTTTCGCCTGCACCCAAGAGGGGTTTAACTCCTAACCCCCCCTTTGACTACGCCACTGTTACTGATTGACACTACCATTTAGAATGGAGGCTAAATTTTTATTATTATTATTATTATTATTTTATATTGCTATTATGTGTTACTATTATGTATAATTATGTATTATTATTATTATGTATTATTATGTATTATGCATTATTGTATTGTGAATTACTATTATGTGTTACTATGTATTACAACTTAGAAAGAAGGCTAAATTATTATTATTATTATTATTATTATTATTATTATTATTATTATTATTATTATTATTATTATATTGCTGTTATTTGTATAGAGTGAAAAATACAATACACATACAAGGAATGTAAAAAGGAAGAGGCAGGCCAAGAAAAAAATGATAGACAACATAAAAGATCTCAAAAAAAGACACCTGACGATTGTAGAAGCAAAAACTAATATCTGACAAAAAAGCCTGGACGTGTTTTTGATTAGCTAATGAGTTGGCAGAGAGCAATGATGATGATGATGATGATGATGATGATGATGATGATGATGATGATGATGATGATGATGATGATGATGATGATGATGACGATGATGATGATGATGATGATTATGATGATGGTGATGATGATGACGATGATGATGATGATGACGATGATGATGATATAGCTATTATTGAATATGAATTCATATGAATTATTATTACTAGATCCTCTTCTCATGTAACTCTCCTTCGACCTCTGAATCAATCATCTCTCAAAATTTGCAATCGTGCTTTTTCATATGCGGCACCTGAGCTTTAGAACTCAACTCCAATATCCCTTCGTTGTCTACATCAAAGCCAAATAACAAACTCTGAGTCACAATTTTCTCCCCTTCTTGCAACATCTCCTCATGTTTTTCTTTCCAAACTAAAATCATTTCTCTTTATAAAATCATTTCCTCCATAGCTATAGCGTCCTGCCCACTCGCCCTTTTGATTAAATGACCCGGCATGAATGACCCACCGTTGGCTATAGCTACTTCATTTGAGATTGAGCGCATAGGAATAAGGAGCTACTTCGGTGCATCTTTTGGAAGCGCTTTAGAAATTAACGAGATTTTACTTACTTACTTACTTATTATTGCTTTTATGCAAATGCAAAAATAGCTAGATCTGTTAGGGCAATTATATACTAAACCAATAAATCCAAGGAATTTCAACATTAGTAATTCTAAAATGCTGACATCATTAGAGAATCATCTTCTACACTTTTTACAATGGATCAAAATCCTACCTGTACTCTTTTGCTGTAGGTACAGGCAACCATATGCCGCGCATTGAAATCTTCATTTTTGACAATGGAATTTGACACTAAAGTACAAAAAATTGAATTGGTTTCATAAGAGAATAGTAGCAAACATATAATTGAAAAATAAAAAGAGAACTGCAAATAGATTTCAACAATATTAACAGCATTTAAACATTAGAGGCAGGTTGTGTGAAGTTTGCATAAAACACGAAAAGTTGCGTTTGCTTCATTTAATAATTAATTTCATATTTTTTTAAAATTATAGGTCAAGAGCCTAAATTTTGGTTCAGGCTGACAAGCGCTTATGATGCCTTAGCAAGCAGCATCATATTAGGATCGTGAACTGATTTTACAAATACATTAATTAAAAACTGTCAGCTATTGTTTCAGAAATTTAGTTAAATCTATTATGCATTCTAAACGATAATGCATCATTCGTACTGATGGAAGAGCTATTTAAAATTCACGAGCGAGTTTTCACTAGTTGAACAGGATAAGAAATGAGTTTTTAATCAAAATCATCTCAACTGCACCTGCAAAGAGGCCGCGTGGCGCAATGTCAGATCAGATGTATTTGCATAATGAAATACATTTCACATGACATGAAAACTATCGGAATTCATTCAGCCTCAAGCATCGTCAGCAATTGTTTGCATTTCAGGCACCAAGGCTCATAGTAGAAGCGTGACAGGTACAGAGTTGATTAAAGTACGCTTTCTAGGATTTAAAAATCGTACGTAATTTATGATATCGTTCACAGAAGTAGTACTATAGTAGCTAGTTATGTTTAGGCGCTAAATCTAAATGTTAAAACCTCTAAAGCCGATGCTGTATGTGCAGTGTTTATTCTAGTCACCTTGGCATTGGGGTTTGTTCAGTTTGGAGGACAAGATTTGTCTCTCCACGCTTTTTTTTTTGGATTTCCATCCCAAGCCAACATATACAATTTGGGGGGGGGGTATTTTAAAACTTTGGGGCCTAGAATAAACACTGTTTATGTGGGTTGTCAGATTGGCAGTAGTCGTCGAATTCATTGGGCATCGAGGATTTAACATCATCGCAAGAGCGACGGCCCAGGGAGTGGGCGAGATTTTTGTTCGATTGGTCGTCGCGTATTATTATTGTCAGACAATTTGCTATAGCGCCGTAGGTGAGCGAATGGCACAAAACAAGGGTGCTTTGTCAACTAATTACTCGTAACTGAGCTTAAATAAACGCGTTTTCAAGTTGGTAATAAACGTCGCGGCAGAGTTCGCATTGGTCACACTGTCCGGAAGAGAGTTCCACAGGATCGCGTTTCCCCGTGTAAAAGATCTCTCGCCAAATAGAGGAGGCGAGGATGGTGGAGGCACGAGTAGCTGATTCCGCTTGCTGGACCTTAGCCGAGCCCGCCGTTCGACCTCCGTAGATCTAGTCACCATGGTGGCCAGGTAGCGGGGGCAGCTCGAGTCACATAGAGCTCGATAGGTGAGCCAGCAGCGCTTAAACACTATCCTCTCTTTGATTCGCAGCCAGTGGAGATGGTCTTTCAGCAATGGCGTCACATGCTCATTCCAGCGACGACCTAGGGCACAGCGTGCTGATAGGTTGATCACAGACTGTAGACGGTTGAGCTGGCGGTCTGGGATTCCAAGTAGTACGCTATTACAGTAATCGATCCTGGTTAGAATCAGTGCTCGGACGAGTTGAACAGCGGCGCTGGCTGTTATGTAACGTCGGATCGACTTGATTCTCCGCAGCTGATAGTGACAGCTGCGGATCAGACCGCTAATGTGCACCTCGAAGGACAGTGTCTCGTCCAGTAAAACCCCCAGGAGTCGTACGTTACTTGATGGACCAATAACGTGATCACCAATATTGAGCGGGACACGATTGATCGACCCGTGCCGCCTGGGCGTGGAGATCCATGATAGTTCCGTTTTCTCCGGGTTGAGTGCCAGACGATTTTCCGCCGCCCACACACTGATCGCAGCAATACAATCCGCAACGCGTACTGCCAGTCGTTCGGCCTCTTTTGGTAGGGCGTAGGAATATACCTGCCCATCGTCTGCATAACTGTGCCCCTCAAGGCCAAAGGCTGCTTTAATAAGGCAGATATCTGCAGTGTAAAGAATGAACAAGAGAGGGCCCAGAACAGACCCTCGAGGGACACCATGGTAGACACGTCGCTGGGCCGACTTACTCTCGCCACAACAGACTGACTGCATTCTGTCAGTTAGGTAGTCTGTGATCCAGTCTAGGGCCAGTCCCCTCAATCCGTAGGAGGTTTCCAGTCGGCGTAGAAGAATCGCATGGTCGACCGTATCGAATGCAGCGGATAGGTCGAGAAGGCTGAGGAGAGCCACTCGACCATTGGCCACCGCATCAACTATGTCGCTGAAGATCTTGAGGACCGCAGTCTCCGTTGAGTGGCCGCACCTGTACGCCGATTGATCTTTGGGCATCAGGTCGTTCGCAAGAAGGAAAGCGACTAGTTGTTTGTTGACAATTCTTTCTAGCAGTTTCGACAGAAAAGGGAGGTTAGATATCGGCCGGTAGCTAGATACATCCCGTTGGTCAAGCCCAGGCCGTTTAAGACGTGGGGTAACCACAGCATGTTTCCAGGCCGGAGGACTAGACCAGTCGCAAGTGAGGTGGCCATGAGCACTTGTAGAAAGGAGCAAGTACGTCGATGGATTCTTTCAGCAGCCACATAGGCATGGGATCGGCGGGACAGGACTTGTTCGGTGACGCCTTTACAAGCACCATGATCTAGCCGACAGTGGGCACCTGATATTCCACGAGAAGCGGTCCATGGTACTGGGCGTATGTCGCAGTCCCTGCAGTAGCGGTTTGGTTCCGTATGCCCTCAACCTTACCGTCAATGTATTTGTGGTAATCTTCTGCGTCAAAATAGGGGCGTGAGCCTGGTCTGGCCCTCCTTCACCGAGAGTGTGTTTAGACACTTCCACGATTTCGCGATGTCTGACCCGGCAGATTCAAGGGACCGACTCAATATTGCTGTCCCTTCCACTTCACAAGATTCCTTTTTGAATTTCAGGGCTGCTCGCCAGTCACTCCGGGCCGCGGCCTCTTTGCTGGTTCCTTTGAGCCTCACGTAGACACGTTCAGCCAGACGGGCGACTCTGCGTGCTTGCCGACATTCACCATCATAATGCGGGCTATGGGGCCGAACCCGTGTCGTCGTCTCAGACATAGGGGCCAGCTCGTCAAGAATGCCGGAAGTAACACGTTGATACAGCTCAGCGAGCTCAGCCGCTGTTTTATCTGAGCTGACACCTTGAGCTAGCTCCGACTCCTTGAGCCGCTGTATGAAGTCGTCTGTCTGAAAATGCTTCCATCTCCTGCGCATTACTGTCGTGAACTCAGACGGTGGGTGCGAAGCCTGAGTTGTCCAGAGTACAAGTCTATGGTCAGATAGACCCGACTCAACGACATTAACACCACGCAAATCCGACACTCTGGGGGCTATAACCAGGTCTAGTAATCCGCCAAGCTCGTGAGTCGGTTCTTTCACGTATTGCCGAAGGTCGAATGTAGCCAAAACTGTCGAGCAGTGGGAGTGGGTGGCTCGGGAGCTGTATTAGATCGAAGAAAACGCAACAGATTATCATTATTATTTCAAGACAATTTCTTGAGCGCAGTGAACATGGCTCTCGAAGTAAAGTCAATAGCGCTTTACAAAAACGAGCTGTTAAACAAATGCGTCTTCAACTGTTTTCGGTGTCGTATAAATTTCTGTGACCCATAAAATTCTTTCCTGGGCAGATCCTGCGGTTGCTAGGGAAATCAAATCATGCGACATACGTATAAATTTATTTCTGTGTAGGCCCTAAATTTATTTCCGCCTATTAACATAACATTCAAAAATAGCTTTAATCACTTTAATGCATATAGTTGGTGGCAGGTAATAAATTTAGTTTCTACATATAACTATATAGGCTACTGTTGGTGAGGAAATAACATTATAACCGGTAATACTTTTATTTCCTATTCCACCTCTCTATCTAAACCCGTGTGAAGCATTGGCTGGAAATGAAATCATATCTTATTGGTAATAAATTTTGTTCCTACCTATCTACACATAACTACATAGCCTCCTGCTGGAATGGAACTAAGATTATAACCGGCAATAAATGTATTTTCTACATATAACTATATAGCCTACTTTTGGTGGAGAAATAAAATTATAGCCGGTAATAAATTTATTTCCTAGTCCACTTCTCTATCTAAACACGTATGAAGCATTGGCTGGAAATGAAATCATATCCTATTGGTAATACATTTTTTCCTACATATCTACACATAACTGCATAGCCTACCAGTTGTAAAGAAATAAAATTATAGCCGGTAATAAATTTATTTTCTACATATAACTATACAGCCTACTGTTGGTGGGGAAATAAAATTATAGCCGGTAATAAATTTATTTCCTTATAGGCTTAGAGTTATGTGTATATGGGTAGGGTAGGCCTACTCCTTTTTTCAACCGTAATAGATACAGGTATAGATAGATAAAAAATAAATTTATGACCGGCTATAATTTTATTTTCCCACCAACAGTAAGCTATATAGTTATGTGTGGGTAGGTAGGAAATAAATTTATAACCCATAAGATACGATTTCATTTCCAACCATTACCATACACAGGCTTAGATAGACAGTAGACTTAGAGATCAAAATGTTACCGGCTATTATTTTATTTCCCAACCAACAGTAGGCTATATAGTTATGTGTAAATTTTCTAGTGTTTACTGATAATTAATTGGCCTGGCTTCAGTTCAAGTTGGATTTGGTGCGCCATCGGCTGAAGCGTTGGGCATTGTGATAGTATCGCCATAGAAGTTAATTGCGAAACCAGCGCCAATGAATGTACGAAGATGAGTAACAAAAACATTTAACACAGTGAGCGTAATACATTTAACAGCAAGTGATTATTGCAATTTATATGTCATTAAGTGTAAGCTTGAAGCCACTTTGTCAAATGCAAATTTTAAGCTACTTTGTCAAAATCGCGATTGACCGAATTCGAAAAACAAATGTTGGATAGGACGACTGTGATTGACTCTCAACGGCAGCCAATCGCCGTGGTTCTATGTAATGCATATTTATGAAACTGTGAATATGCATGAGATTTGCGTATGATATGTCATTATGCAAACCTGTGACGTCACACCTGCTATACCTTATGGCTCCACCCATATAATTGCTTCAAGCATTGCTATTGGTTGCCTGCAAAGAATTTCCATGGCGGAAATAAAATTATGGCTGTCGTTGCTATGGGAGGGCGGTTCTAATCTTGATTGACAGGCTATGTGCCGACCAATCAAAATTTGACCAGGAAATAATTTTATGTGGTAAATAAATTTATGTGACACCCGGAAACGTTCAGAGAGTGTCTCAGTTGTCACTGTCTTCGGGAACAAGTTCCACGAAGCAGGGTTTCCGCGCCGGAAGGATCTGTCACCGAAACCCGCTGTCTTGAGAGGTCGTCGTGTTAAATGCTTTGAAGCATTTAATACGGCGACCTCTCTATCTTGATAAGACTTTTGAGCCAAACACGTCAGTACCCCTTTTCTGGTGTCGTGGCTCTAAATCCGAACTAACGCTCTGGTCGCCTCTAGCCACGCTAATATAGAGCGGTCTAACGTAGTCTGAAGATAAGTTCGCACGTTATAAAACGAAATTCTGCACAGCCACGAGTTTCTAAAGAGACTCGAATCTTGGTTATGCCAGTCTATTGCATAGAATGTCATAGCTCATAATAGGCGCATTTAGTTTTCAAATATTACTGTTTTATGTTCATGTATGTGTAGTATTGAGAAATAAGTGTTATAAATAGCCCCTGGGAGGATCTTCGTAGTCGCCTTCATAGTCATCATCATCCGTCTCTCTTTATGACTAGTCGACCACACAGTGCTTGTATTTTAATCATTGTAAGCCGCAATGCTTTAAATGAGTAGTGATCATTCTCGATTGGCTAGCTCTAATCATC